>JAGGCT020003023.1:0-25758 GCA_017654935.2 Phymorhynchus buccinoides | reverse complement strand
GTGATTCAGACAGTATTATAATTAATGTTGGGTATGTGTACCGGTATTATACCAGTATTTTTTCGACGTACCGATATTTTGTACCGGCTGGGTTGCTGGAGATCCATTTAGGGCCTACAGTTTTTTAAACACAAGGAAGAGCTCTCCCAGAAAGTCCAATGGGTACGTGTGGCTAAGAAATCCCCCTAAATGCCTAACCTCATACTCTCTATATATTGTCCTTACCCCCCACCCCCTCTTTCTCTCTATCAATATATGCAAATACGCACACGCACACACACAGACACACACACGCGCGCACACGCATACACACCCACACAACAACAACAACAACAACATACGGTATTTATACGGCGCTGAATCTTGATATAAATCAAATCAAAGCGCACACACACGTTAGCATTCATAACGCATTCAAACAAAAATGCAATACAAAGCGAGCACACACGTTTGACATAAATGGTATACAGGAGAAACAGACCTAATGGCAAGAGAGAGAAGAGAAAGAGAGTGTAGCCTCAATTACGGGGGAACAGGTGGGTTTTGAGGTTAGATTTGAAGGCTGAGAGGGTCGATCGCTGACGGAGGGAAAGAGGAAGTTTGTTCCAAGATGTCGGTCCTGAGACAGCAAAAGAGCGCCGACCAACAGTTGAAAGCTTATACCTAGGGATCTGGAGAGAAAGCGGGTCAGAAACTGAACGTAAAGTGCGAGCTGGCGTATAGATGGAAATATTGTCGCAGAGGTAAGATGGAGCAGCTTTATGGATAGATTTATAGCAAAGGGTGTTTAATTTATACTCAATTCTGTCTGCGACAGGAAGCCAGTGCAAAGAACGGAGAAGAGGGCTAACGTGATCAAACTTTTTCTTCCTAAGGACAAGACGAGCAGCTGTGTTTTGAATACGCTGGAGACAAGATAGAGAAGAGACTGATAGGCCAGAAAGGAGAGCATTACAGTAGTCAAGACGAGATAGGATGAGGGAAGTAACAAGTTTTGCTGTGGCTTCATCTGAGAGATATTTACGAATAGAGCGGATGCGACGAATTTGATAGTAGCAGGACTGACAGGTCTGAGTCAGGAAACTCTGCATGGAAAGGGTATTGTCCAAAGTGACACCTAAGTTTTTGACAGAGTCTGAGAGGGGAATGATATTGTTACCCAGTTGGATTGACTCTATGGAAACAGAGGCTAGTTTGTTTTTTGTTCCTACAAGCATTGCTTCGGTTTTTTCACCATTTAATTGAAGTTTATTTTGAACCATCCAATTTTGAATATCATTATAGCCATGCAATATAGCCACACACCCATGCACTCATACACACAAACACGCGCGCTTGCGCGCGCGTGTTTGTATGTGCAAAATGGCAGCTCAAACCAAAAAAGTAAACAGTTTAAACAGTCAATCATTAGGCCTATATTAATGCTTACAAATAGGCCTATGTAAACCTAGTTCTGCTCAAGTATTAATAAAAGCGATAATTATTTTGTTCAAATACTATCATTTCTAGCCTGACTTGTATAGCCCTATCTTTATTCTTTTGTCTCGAGAAATGCTTTAGACACGCGCGCACGCACGCACGAACACACATACTCACACGCGCGCACACTCAAAACATTAATGTATGTGTGTGTGTGTGCACTTTTGCATGCTTTTTTGCATGCATGCGTACACACATACGGAGACAAACATGCACACGCATAGAAAGAACATTCATGGAAACAAAATTAGTCAATCACTTCCCAATAAAAGTTCTTATAGTTAGGTCTATACCCACATCTCCCCACTCCTTCCCAGGTCTCTCTTTCGCTCTGTGTGGGCTGTCTGTCTATCCCCCCCCCCCCCCACCTCTCTCTCTTTGTTTTGTGTATTATCCCCTTCAAATAGGGCTTATGGACTTTACTTGAATAAAGTATCGTCTCTCGCTCTCTCTCTCTCTCTCTCTCTCTCTCTCTCTCTCTCTCTCTCTCTCTCTCTCTCTCTCTCTCTCTCTCTCTCTCTCTCTCTCTCTCTCTCTCTCTCTCTCTCTCTCTCCATTGCTTCTGTCTAATGAAAATCATAACCTAGGCTATGTAAATACATGTATGCGTATAAAGCTTATTTGGCTAGGACAGATGCACTCAAAGAATGATTGCAACATGCTTTCATAATGATGCTATCTGCTCTTAAATTCTACGTTTACGTAAACTCTGATTTGTTTGTTTGGGCCCGTGGCCTAACAAATTAAATTATTTCATACTTCAGACCCCACCCCCCACCTCTCTCTCTCTCTCTCTCTCTCCTCTCCCTCTCTCTCTCTCTCTCTCTCTCTCTCTCTCTGTAAAAAAGCTTTATCAAGCTTACTCTTTTATCGTCAATAAAGATCATTTTGACTTGACTTGACTTGACTTGACTTCTCTCTCTCTCTCTCTCTCTCTCTCTCTCTCTCTCTCTCTCTCTCTCTCTCTCTCTCTCTCTCTCTCTCTCTCTCTCTCTCTCTCTCTCTCTCACTTTCACTCTCTCAGGATAGCACCTTTTTAAAATAAAATTATAATCAAACACCTGACCTGTGTTACTGTTATGGGGCGATGGATTGAGGGTAGCATTTCTTTCAAATTACAATAATTACGTGGGTTGTTCATTACAGTTTGGCAACGTGTCAATAAAACAGAAACAAGGAAGTTCACAAACTTCAAACTTTTGCATTCCTGTGAAGAACACCTTTCCTTTTGTTATGCAAAGTTCCAGCTCTCTATGCCAGGTTTCAATGTTCTTTTGGTAGCTTTTTTATGTAAGGGTCGGAGCTGTGATTTTGAGCTTTTTCTGAGGGCCCGTCCAACCAAAAACGCTAAGCTAATAAAAAGAAATTGAAAGTAATGTGGAGCTAAGTGAAGTCTTTAGAATAGTTGATTCGAACATTGATTATCTTACTCTTCTTGGAAACTGCTAGACATAATTCTAGTTGCTTGTATAGTAACTGTAGCTGATATTTTCTGTTGATGCATGACAAAAAGCGTGTACATTCATTAAAAGTCAAACGTCAAGGTTAATAAGCAGTTGACGTGAATTGTTTTTTGGCAGGCAAAGAAACAAACAAGGCCAACGGTCAAGGTTATCAAGGTCAATGTACCAGGGCTCCCAATCGTCCCGCAAAACAAGGGGTCACAGGAACTTCACTTACTGTATAGAGGGTCCTAGAGGCAGGATAGAGGGTCCCAGTGGCATTGCAAATGTTAAAAAGATGTTTTCTAGTGCATCTCTGGGACCCCCTGCACATTCTTTTAGAGGGTCCTTGAGAATGTTAGTGCTTCATAGACCCCCTGGGAGCCCTGATGTACGTACACGTAGTTAAGAGTCTAACATATTACTTAAAGCTAATGTATCATCTTACCAGCTTTTAAGTAATATGTTGCACAAAATTGTAGCTGATTCTGTACAGTATATCACATTAATATATTGTAAAAGCAAAAAAATGGACCTCTCAAGGTCAAAGGTCAAAGTCAATACATGCCACTAGTTACCCAGTTGGGCATGTCAGTTTTAAGCAATATATCACTACAAAATTTGAAATTATTCTGTACAGTAGATCACAAGATTATTGCAAAGACAAAAATTGACCTTTCAAGGTCAAAGGTCAAGGTCAACATTGAAATAGTTACCAATGGTTATCCAGTTGGGTAAGTCAGCTTTAGGCAATATACTACCTTACAAAACTGTAAGTGATTATGTACAGTAGATTACAAAATATTGTAAAAGCAAAACATTGACCTTTCAAGGTCAAAGGTCAAGGTCAAAGTCAATACATGGCACTAGTTACCCAGTTTGGCATGCCAGTTTTAAGCAATGTATCACGATACAAAATTTGAAGTAATTCTGCACAGTAGATCGCAAGATATTGTAAAGGAAAAAAACAAAAACTTTCAAGGTCAAAGGTCACAGGTCAATAAAATAAAAGTTACCAATAGTTACTAATGATTACCTAGCTGGGCATATCAGCTTCTAGTAATAAACTGCCCAACGAAATTTGAACTAATTCTGTACAGTACACTGCAAGATATCGGAAAGACAAAAATGTAAGTTTTCAAGGTCAAAGTCAAGGTCAAGGTCAGTAAGGCAATAGGTACCAATAGCTACCCAACTGGGCATGTCAGACTAACGCAATGTACCATCAGACAAATTTCGAAATAATTCTGTATAACAGGTCTCACAATATAGCAAAGCAAAAAAGTTCATATTTTAAGGTCAAAGGTCAAGGTCAAGGTTTAAAAAAAAAAGTATTTTCTAGACTAGAAAGTACAATAATTAGAAGGAGCTTGTCGTTCTGATTCCAATGATACCAAAACCAGTTCTGTAGGTCAATTATGACCAAAGATATGAAATTAGCCTATTTACAAATTTCATGTTATCATTCTGTACACACAAAAACGCTATTTTTACCAACTTCACAAGTGATTTTGAGGCACTTGGGAATGGAACAGGCTTCTGTAATAAATCAAGCATGTAGTCCACATACTTATTGTCTTGGAGAAACAGCACTTGTTTATATTGGCCTAATCAGTTTTAATATGAAGATCTTTAAAGTTGAACAATACACGAATTGGCAATATGACACAAAAAGAGCGTAAAAATTAAATATTCAAAAAATCATAACTCATGATCTAATTGTCTTAGAGGGAAAAAATGGATACCGTTGGATTCATATTAAAAAGTTCTATCTTACAATGTATATTTTGCACATATGTGTTGAAATAAAAAATTGACTTTGGAATAGCTTACGCAGAGTGTGAAGTTTCTGGGTGTTTTCCTTTCATCAAAACTTAATTGGAATCAACATATAGATTACATATTAAACAAAGCAAGAAAGGCTTTAAATTTTCTCAAAATTATAAGTAAACAGCGTTGGGGACAAGATACAAAAGCGCTTCTATGTCTTGCTAATTGTCTTGTACGATCTCGATTAATTTATGCTCAGGAAATTTTCTTTAGTGCTCCAAAATATTTGTTTAGCAAACTACAATGTATCGATTGTAAAGCTTTTAAACTAGCACTTGGGGTACCAACCCATGCTTATAATCTAGGATCATATAAAGAAGCAGGTATTCTACCTCTCGATGAATATCAAAAGCTTTCTGTTGCAAAATTTGTATTAAAATCAACAGTATATGACACATTTTGTAAAGAAGAAGTTAAGTTAGATACTGAACATGATTTTGTTAAAAGAGCTAAAACAATTCAATCTTTGCAACCAATTAATTCCTTTGTCTCTGATATTATTAATTGTAAACAATTAAAAAATAAAGAAATTGCAGCTAAGCCACCTTTTTCGCCAGTACTGCCTTGGGAACAAATTAAACCCGCTTTTCATATTGATCATACATATGTTAACAAAAGTCAATCTCCAAACATATTAAAAAACTTAGTTAATTTACATATGGAAAGTTGTTATAGTGGATGCATTAAAATATACACAGATGGGTCTGTTCTTCAAAACGGGAATACAGGAGCAGCATTTATAATACCCTCGTTAAAAATTGAGAAACTATATTATATAGGTAAATATTATTCCATTGTTACTGCAGAATTATTAGCTATTTTAATGGCATTACAATATACCGCAGAATTTCCTATAAATGCTTGTAAAATATTACTTTGTGTAGATTCGAAATCAGCATTACAAGCTATTAAAGGTCAAAATGTTAACATACGCCTTGAAATGATATTAGAGATCAAACATTTAATTAATCAATTATCGAGTAAAGACATTAGTGGAACTTTTTATTGGGTTCCCTCCCATTGCGGAATATACTCAAATGAATTGGTTGATCGAGCAGCTAGAAATGCAGCACGTAATTCCGAGGGAACGTTTCAATTTAATGTGAATTCAGATCTGCATGAATATTATAAACATATTGAAAAATTATCCAAAGAAAATTTTGACAGCATGTTAATGACTTCAGACAGTCAATATTCACGCTATTGTATAAAAGGCTCAAGTACAATGAATTCCTACTTAATTTTAAAAACAGCTCAAAGATACAAGTTTAAGACAAATCGTATCTTTGATGTTTAAACTTCGTTTAAATGCTTTTAAAACAAAATTTTCTAAAGACGTTAACTGCATATGTGGAAATCAAATATCTATAAATCATGTGCTCCTATATTGTCCTAGAATTAGAGAACAAATAAAAAAAACTGATGGTGAATTGCTAAACCATCAAACGCCTTTAACCATTGAACAAATCTTAACCAACTTTAATCTCCTTAAACGTTTTTCAGAAATCCTGCACATAAGTCCTGTTGGTATTTTTCTTTGAGTTACTAATTAATTGTTGGTTTAAATTGTGTTATTATATTTTTGTTGTTAGCCATTTATAAATTAAGACAATCTTGTTTAACTCTTCATGTTACATAAGTCAGTTTGAAATGTTACTGTATGTCCCCCACTTCCCTCCCATCTTATATATCTGTTAATGTAATTTGTATATGCACTCAGTTAGATTTGTATGAATAGATGTGTAGGGAAAACACATAATAATACTACCATCCATGCAGTCACACACTCTCACTTCAATACTTTTTATTTTTATTTTTTTTTATTTTTTTTTAAATTTGTGGGGGTCTAATATCACTTGCGGGTGAACAGACGTTAAACTAAAGCACGAACACACACACACACACACACACACACACACACACACACACACACACACACACACACACACACACACACACACACACACACACATGCCCAGTCTCTCACACCACACGACTTATACATACAAAATTCAACAAAACTCGCGTATTGTTGCTTTCATCTAAGTAACAGTATTTGAACAAATTAAATGCTTGAATAATTTGTCTTTGAATGATGAAACTGAACGAACCAAAGTGACGCTTACAGGAAGGGAGTTCCACAAGGACGCCCCTGAGAAGGATAAGCTAGTTTTGAATAGATCGATTCTGGGTTGAGGCAATATGAATCTACAGTTTATGTTAGTTTGGTTCATATAGGATTTAGTAAATAAAGTTGACAAATAATTTGGAAGTTTGTTTGTAACTATTTTGTACATCATCACACCTTTGTTAAATTGAAGATGTTTCTCCAAGGGTAGAATGCCTAGTTGTTTCATTTTTTCATCTGTTGAAAGGTTCTGATCAGGTAGTACTAATTTGACCGCTTATCGATATAGAGAATTGCCTTTTTTTAAATGAATATCCCCACATTCATCCCATATAGTAGATGCGTAGTCAATGTGAGATCGTATGTGTGCATTGAAATATATCAGTCTGGAATCAGTATCTGTGAATTTCTTTAATTTTCTTAGAAGGAAAATGTTTTTTGATACAATCTTGCAAAAATAAGTAACTTGTGATTCCCATTGAAAGCGGTCATCTATGGTTACTCCTAGGATTTTATGTTCACTCACTTGCTTGATGTCAGATCCTCGCAATGTCACACTAAGATGGAGAGGGTCTAGTTGGTGTTTTTGCCTAGTAGTAATCACCATGCATTCAGTTTTGCCTGGATTTAAAACCATGGCATTTTCGTTGCACCAATTTTCTATATTAGCGAGTCCGTGTTGCAGGCATTCATTGACTATGCCCAAACTTTTGTCAGAACAATAGGCAGTACCATCATCCGCAAACAATTCACACGACGTTTTAGAGTTGGTGATGTGAAGGAGTAGGTCATTGATAAATACACAGAATAAAAGGGGACCTAATATAGAACCTTGTTGAACTCCACGTTTTACCACCAGTTTTGCCGAGTAGGAACCATTCAATAGCACACTTTGACGCCTATTACTTAAATAATTACTGAAGAAAGCAGTTGTTTCAGGGCTGTTGGTATATAATTGAATCTTTTTTACGAGAATGTCATGATCTACAAGATCAAACGCTTTTTTGAAGTCTAGAAAGATTGCACCAGTTATATTAGATGCATTAACAGCGGACAGCCACTTGTCCAGTAAGTGTGTCAGGGCTGTATGGCAGGAATGACCAGGTCGGAAACCGGATTGGAGTTGATGAATGAGGCATGAGAGAGATATGTTTTGGTTTGATTGCTTAAATAGGGTCTATAATGTTTTATTGCCAAAGCCCTGTGATGAGGTGGGATGTTGGTGGGAAGGGGGGAGGGTGGTATGAAAGTGAGCGCGCAAGCGGCGTGCAGTTGTTAAAGTGAGTGGGGCGTGTGAAGTGTGAAAGAAACTTTTAAAGCATGTAATTACAATTTATGTTGTTCTTTTATAAATTGTTTTGTTTGTGTGTGTGTGTACATTTGACGTGTCCACAGGACAATTATCCTTGTTTTTATGAGGACAAAATAAAAGTTGAGTTGAGAATGTGATTCTCCTGTCCTTGAAGTTATTGTCTAATCGCATTTATTCAGCAGGGATTTGAAACCTAAGTTTTTTTCACTATTTTTCAATCAATTGCAATAAATTGTGGTCCCATTCTTGTGGATTTTTCCTTTCAAACATTTGGTATTGGTAGGGAGGATGTCTAAAATGCTTAGTATTTCGTATATTCTAGTTACAGAGAAATTCGGGCTGCTCTCCCCCAGAGAGCACGTCACCACATGCGCAGGGGAGGGGGGACAGGGTGAGGAGGGTGTGTAGGCAGACTTGGGAAAACCAGCTATCAATTTGGTCATACCAGGCAGCGGAATTTCTCCCTTCTCTTACCAACTTTCAACGGCCGTGGGATTTTTACGTGCATAAAGTGCACGGGTCAGATTAGCTTTATGTCCCCATGTGAAAACGACTCAATGTTCAGTTTGATTTTTCTGTTGAAATAGAAAGAAAGGGTGAGGCTGGGATTCAAACCCGGATCACTCATATTGCAGTCACGCATTGAAATCGGCAGGTGAACGTCTTAACCACTATGCCACCTTCATTGCTTTAAAGACACGGTGAAAGAAATGATGCTTTCGTTGTTTGTATCAGGTGGAGGTTGGAGGACAGTGTTACATTTATGGAAGGTCAACCTACGGAAAGCTGAAGAAGACACCAGCTGATGCGCACTGCAAAGAACACGGAGCATCACACGCCAGCTGGGAGACCTCTGAGGAATGGAACCGCGTGAAAAATAGTCTGCAGCAGCTTGGAATTGAGGATTACATCATGCTTGCTTTGACCTGGACTGGACCACATAGGATGTGACTAGAAGATGTGTTTGCTTGGCTGTCGGTCTTGTCTCTGTCTCGCTGGTGTTTCTGTCTCTGGAGTTTCTGTCTGGTGTCTCTGTCTCTCTGGTGTTTCTGTCTCTCTGATGTTTCTATCTGGTGTCTCTATCTCTCGTGTCTCTATCTCTCTGGTGTCTCTGTCTCTCTGGTGTCTCTGTCTCTCTGGTGTCTCTGTCTCTGGTGTTTCAGTCTGGTGTTTCAGTCTCTCTTTAGTTTCTGTCTGGTGTTTCTGTCTCTCTGGTGTTTCTGTCTCTCTGGTGTTTCTGTCTCTCTGGTGTTTCTGTCTCTCTGTGTTTCTGTCTCTCTGGTGTTTCTGTCTCTCTGGTGTTTCTGTCTCTCTGGTGTTTCTGTCTCTCTGGTGTATCTGTCTCTCTGGTGTTTCTGTCTCTCTGGTGTTTCTGTCTCTCTGGTGTTTCTGTCTCTCTGGTGTTTCTGTCTCTCTGGTGTTTCTGTCTCTCTGGTGTTTCTGTCTCTCTGGTGTTTCTGTCTCTCTGGTGTTTCTGTCTGGTGTCTCTGTATCTCTGGTGTTTCTGAATATCTCTGGTGTTTCTGTCTCTCTGGAGTTTCTGTCTCTCTGGTGTTTCTGTCTGGTGTTTCTGTCTCTCTCTGGTGTCTCTGTCTCTCTGGTGTTTCTGTCTCTCTGGTGTTTCTGTCTCTCTGGTGTTTCTGTCTCTCTGGTGTTTCTGTCTCTCTGGTGTTTCTGTCTCTCTGGTGTTTCTGTCTCTCTGGTGTTTCTGTCTCTCTGGTGTTTCTGTCTCTGTGGTGTTTCTGTCCCTCTGGTGTTTCTGCTGTCTAGAGCTTCTGTATCTCTGGTGTTTCTGCTGTCTATTGTTTCTGTTTCTCTGGTGTTACTGTCTATCTCTGGTGCTTCTGTCTCTCTGGTGTTTCTGTGTCTCTGGTGTTTCTGTCTCACTGGTGTTTCTGTCTCTCTGGTATCTCTGTCTCTCTGGTGCTTCTGTCTCTATGGTATCTGTCTCTGTCTCTCACACAGTTGCTGCTTGCCTGACAGTTTTCTGTGCTGCGTGCAAAACGGATACATTGACTGTTGGCATCATATCAATGTCACACTTTGATATAACAACATACATTAACACTGATATAATGTGTGTGTGTGTGTGTGTGTGTGTGTGTGTGTGTGTGTGTGTGTGTGTGTGTGTGTGTGTGCGTGTGCGTGCGTGCGTGCGCGTGCGTGCGTGTGCGTGCGTGCGCGTGTGTGCGTGCGTGCGCGTGTGTGTTGTTTTTCAGTTTACCGTCGTTCTATTGAAAGTGATTCAGACAGTATTAACCGAATACATATGTGTGTGTGTGTGTGTGTGTGTGTGTGTGTGTGTGTGTGTGTGTGTGCGTGCGTGCGTGTGCGTGCGCGTGCGTACATGCACGTGCGTGCGTGCGTGCACGCAATCGCCCATGTGTGGACATTCATGATGCATAGGGACAATATTACGTGATTTGCAACCAGGTATTCCCGTGCTTTGAAATGGAACAGCGGAAGTGTCGCTTTCTACATGAACATGCAGTTCAAAGGAAAAGCCTTCTTCATCTTTCATCCGTGTAAGGTTGAAGGCCGTGAAATCATGTGGCGTCATTTCATCGGCTTTTTCTGCGAGCTGCCCTCTTGGTTTGACTCTAGCAACAACAGTTATACCCTCACAATCCGCACCTCTCCACGCACCGTGCCATGGCCCGTTCCACTCACCGCTTGCCCTCTGGGCCACTGGACGCACCAACAATCCGCTTGTGATTCCCGCAGTGCCTGCAGGTCATTTTGTTTAGATCTTGAATTTAATATAACGGTTTTTTTGCATCTTTACTCCATCCACAACCTCTGCCTTCACTATATTTTAAAAACATATTTTTTTGTTTTCTTTTGTTTTTATATTTCATTTTTTTGTTTTCCTCTATTTAGTTTTTTACCCTTCTAGTTTCTTTTTTTTATTTTTTTTTATTTGTAAGGGCGGTCGTGGGTTTTTTAAAAATTCCTTTTCTATCTCTCTCATTCACTTTCTCTCTCTCTTTCTCACTCTCTCTCTCCCACTCACTCACTCTCTCTCTCTTTTTCTCTTTCTCTCTGTCTCTCGCACGCTCTCTCTCACTCTCACTTTTTTTTCCACTCTCTCTTTCTCTCCCCCCCTCTCTCTCTCTCTCTCTCTCTCTCTCTCTCTCTCTCTCTCTCTCTCTCTCTCTCTCTCTCTCTCTCTCTCTCTCTCTCTCTCTCTCTCTCTCTCTGTCTCTCTCTCTCTCTATCATATTTTCATGTGTGTGAACAGCTAAGATTGACATGTGTTGTGAACGTTTAGTGGTGTTGTTGGTATTTAAAAAAAATAAGTCTGGGTTTCTGTCTGACCTAGTGTGTGGTGTACTGACGCACTCATTCCGTTTGATGTGGCATGCAGGTCATTGGATGCCCACCAGCACTGGTACAATGCTCGCTGCTCCATGCCGCAGGGCCCTTCGATGCCGTACTTTCATTGCTCTTCCGGGGAGTTCATAGCCTACAGTCTGGTGTGTAATTTTTGTGAAGATTGTTCTGATGGCAATGATGAGAAGTTTTGTCAGGTTCCGAAATCAATATGCAAGACTTGTGATGTATTAAAGGTAAGAATTTTCTTTGTTGGGGTGCTAGCGTGGTCTTACGAACAAACCATCACACATTTAAGGGGTGCTGTATGGGACAAACAGGCATAAACCACTCAGAAGCCAAACATAGTTAACAGCACCCCCCCCCCCCCTTACCAATTTTATATTTAGGGCATATTCGTGATCGTTTTTGCATCAAGTCAAAGAAACAAAGATGCACAATTCTGCCTTCTGCGTTCGGTTTCTGCAAATGAACTATCTCGAATGTGAAACTTCAAATGGCTTTAAAACAAAAATAAATATATTTTTTTAAAAATAGACAAGATGTCTCAAATTCTGTTTCGGTGTATTGTCTAGCAATCTTTGCTCCATCTTGCAAAAACAAAACCCCAATGTATGCCAAGTAACCTAAATTGCAGACTAGGTGACTACAACTAATGCAATGTTCCTTTAAACCCACGGCCTTCGTCCACTGATTTGTAAGATACTGCAACACACAATGATTCCTTTAAACCCACGGCCTTCGTCCACTGATTTGTAAGATACTGCAACACACAATGATTCCTTTAAACCCACGGCCTTCGTCCACTGATTTGTAAGATACTGCAACACACAATGATTCCTTTAAACCCACGGCCTTCGTCCACTGATTTGTAAGATACTGCAACACAAAATGGCTCCTTTAAAGTCAGGGCAATAGTCAACTACCTTGTTAATGTTACGCCCAATCTGTGAAATTGTCTATTTCATGAAATGGGCAAAATGCTTTGCCCAATTCATGAAATGGACCATGTATATCACATTTTCAATTCCCATTCACGCAGGTATTTATAAAGGTTGATTCAACAGCAGCACGCTTTTCTACATTGTATTTGCCTCGATTTGCCCCTCAACTCTATCAAATGCTACTCTGGGACATGCCGGAGCTACATGCTGCATCAAACGTTTTATCAAATTAAGTCTGAATAAAATAATTTTAACTTCATCTACGGTGTGATTTCTCGTTCATTTGAACCAATTCTTGATCTCTGTGTGTTAATGAAAAAAGAGTTTTTCATGAAATGGGCAATTTAACGGATTGGGCGAAACATATACACACTGCAACACGCAATGTTCCCTTCTTCGTCTTCTTCCCTTTAGTGGCCACAATCAACAGGCTGATGTTTTGGCACTTTGGGTTGAGGTCCGAAGTGGTCGGTCACACCTTTAAAGTCAGGGCAATAGCCAATTACTTGTAGACCTGCTGTAACATACATTAATCCCTGTAGAGTTAGGGATATTGTCAGCTAACGTCTCCACTTACTGTAATATGGCAAAGATTTTTTTAACCTAAGCAATACTCGATATTTTATTTGTGAAGTACTGTAACAATTAACGATTCCTTACAAGTCAGGACGATAGTATTCTGCAGCGCGCAAGGAGGCATTTAAAGTCATGCCAATTACCAAGTAATATTTTGGAACACTGTAAAATGGTTCCTTGGAAATCAGGGCTTTGTTGCTTCTCTTTTCCCTCAGTGTGACTGGTATGAGAACAGAAAGTTCCCATATATATATGATGAAGCTGGTCCCTGGAATGTTCCACCTCCGGCTGTGGTGCATTTTGACTTCAATGGATCATTCACGGTCATACCTCTAGCAGAAAGCGTCAACGAATGTCCTGAGGGCCACTTCCAGTGCCCCGGTGACGGTTACTGTCTGCCTGTCTACGTCATTTGTAATGACGTCATCGACTGTCCCGGTCATGAAGACGAAAGTGGTTGTGCGGACCGCACGTGCACCGGCCTTTACCGATGTCGTGGGAAAGACAAAGCACCGTGTCTGCTGGCGGATCATTTGTGCGACGGCACTTTACACTGTCCCGAACATGACGATGAGAATCTATGTGATATCCCGAAGTGTCCCGAATTCTGCACGTGCTATCACTGGACCTTCCTGTGCAACAGAACTTTCCAGGTCAGTTCTTTCCCTCACCTGCGCTACCTGGATGCCAGAGGCAGTGGACTCCTTCAAGGTGACGTCGTGAACAACGCGCTGTTGATACACCTGGGCGTACAAGCATGCAACTGGAGCAATTTAACGGACTTCGCCTTAGCCAACCTTCACAGTCTGGACCTCAGTGACAATCTCCTGCAGCAGATTCTTGTCAAGCATTTCGTGCAGATGGTTCATTTGAGAAGACTGCATTTGGCTGGTAATCCCATAGTCAGGGTTTTCTTTGATGCGGGGCTCGTGCCTATGCCTTCCCTTCTCGTCCTCAACGTATCACAAACACAGATAACCTCGACTAATTTGGACAGACTGACTACTGTGCTCCCTAAGCTGGAGATACTTGATTTGTCACGGGGTAGAATCAAGACCATACAAGGACAAGACGTTCCTTCTAGTATTCGATTCCTAGACTTGCGCGGAAACCCCGTGACTGATTTCAGTGCACACTTCATGAAAGGCATGGATCAGCTGGAACTCGTCTTTGCAGAGAACTTCAAGCTTTGCTGCAGCATTTTATTACCTTCCTTATTCAAAGGCGAGTGTATCGCCCCAAAAGACGAAATTTCATCCTGCAGCGATTTGATAACCTCCAATGTATACCGGTGGGCCATTACGGTGCTTGGAGGACTGGGAATTGTGGGTAATCTATGCTCGTTTATTTATCGATGGTGTTTTTTGGCCGAGAAGTCGAAGACAGGGTTCCCTGTTTTTGTCCTCCATCTGTGTTTCTCTGACTTGTTGATGGGAGTGTATCTCGCCCTTGTTGGCATGGCGGATCGGATGTACGGAGGGGTGTATGTCTGGAAAGAGGAGGAATGGAAGAGCAGCACCATGTGCAGTTTCACGGGGTTTGTATCGTTCGTGTCATGCGAGGTGTCAGCTTTCCTCATTTTCCTCATCACTCTGGACAGGTTTCTTGTGATTCGCTTCCCCTTCAGCCAGGTCAGGTTCAGAGCACCGACAGCTCACGTAGCCTGCGCCCTTATCTGGGGCTGCAGCTTGATCCTGGCTTCCATCCCTCTGCTGCCTGTGACGTCTCACTGGGAGTACTACCGCCAGACAGGCATCTGCATCCCGCTGCCCATCACCCGGGCCAAGTTCCCCGGCTATGCCTACTCCTTCGGCATCATGATCGTCTTCAACCTGGTCCTCTTTATTCTGATCGCCGTGGGCCAGTCCCTCATCTTCTGGTCAGTCAGGACCAACTCCATGTCTGACCAGGGCGTGGGGGGGACCAAGGCCGGACCCAGCGCCAGGTCCAAGGAGTTCACGGTGGCCAGACGCCTGCTGACCGTCGCCATGACGGACTTCCTGTGCTGGTTTCCCATCGGGCTGTGCGGTGTGCTGGCCTCGGTGGAGGTGCCCATCCCTGGGGAGGTGAACGTGGCCATGGCCATCCTGGTGCTGCCCCTCAACTCCTCGCTCAACCCTTTCATCTACACCGTCAACGTAATGTTGGAGAAACAACAGAAGGCACGGAAACTTCGTTAACCCTTTCATCTACACCGTCAACATAATGTTGGAGAAACAACAGAAGGCACGGAAACTTCCTTAACCCTTTCATCTACACTGTCAACATCGTGCTGGAATAACAGCACAAGGAAACTTCCTTAACCCTTTATATACACCCGTCAACATCATGCTGGAGAAACAGCACAAGGAAGCTTCCTTAACCCTTTATCTACCCTGTCAACATCATGCTGGAGAAACAGCACAAGGAAGCTTCCTTAACCCTTTATATACCCCGTCAACATCATGCTGGAGAAACAGCACAAGGAAGCTTCCTTAACCCTTTATATACCCTGTCAACATCATGCTGGAGAAACAGCACAAGGAAGCTTCCTTAACCCTTTATATACACTGTCAACATCATGCTGGAGAAACAGCACAAGGAAGCTTCCTTAACCCTTTATATACCCCGTCAACATCATGCTGGAGAAACAGCACAAGGCAACTTCCTTAACCCTTTATGGAGAAACAACACAAGGCAACTTCCTTAACCCTTTATCTACACCGTCAACATCACTATGCTGGAGAAACAACACAAGGCATGGAAACTTCGTTAACCCATTCGCTGCCATGCACGCGTCACGCGAGTGTAACATTATCCAAAGCAAGTGGAATGTGTTATGTCATAGCCGCCTGGGGCACAGAACGATAACGTATTATAATGCACACACATAATGCAACATTCAAACGTTCAAACATTCAATCGTCGGAATCCAAGGTACACGTGTATATGTTATGTCATAACCGCATGGGGCACAGAAAGATAACGTATTATAATGCACACACATAATGCAACATTCAAACGTTCAAACATTCAAACGTTGAAATCCAAGGTACTCGTGGAATGTGTTATGTCATACCCACCTGGGGCACAGAAAGATAACATATTATAATGCACACACATAATGCAGCATTCAAACGTCGAAATCCAAGGTGCGGGGTAATGCTGGAGAAACAGCACAACATGTGAAAGCTTTATTTCGCTACCATGCAGTCTTCACGTCGAGCGAATTCAAATCAAGCTTACTTCGTTATCTCCAAAAACAAAAACAACAATAACAACAAACAAACAAATATTCATATCGGGTAGAAATGCAACAGTATTGAAAACAACAGTACACATATAAAACGCATTAATAATATGAAAACAAATAGTCATAACCTTGATGAATGAAACATTCGAGTGAAGATGGAATGTACTATTAAAGCTTTTATTTGGTATTAAGTATTTGGCACTTTATAGTCACAGAGGCGTCTCTGTGAAATTCGGGTTGCTCCCACCCAGAGAGCGCGTCACAGCCAGAGGCGTGCCACCCATTTGTTTTTATTTGCATGCAATATTTGTGTGACTGATGAGGAAGGAATGGGGGTGGGGTGGTGGTACATTTTGACCAAATGACAACTTTTTCGTTGCCACTGGGTTTAACGTGTGCTAAGTGCATGGGCACACGGGACCTTGGTTTATCGTCTCATCCGAAAGTTAGTGCAAGGGGACTTCAGCTTTTAAGCCCAGTACCTGCTTCCTAGTGGCATGCTGGGAAAATGAGCACAGGACGCGAAAGCTTCGTTAAACGGTGGGGACAGGCTCTTTGGGCTGAAAAATCGTTTCAAATCGGCTCTCAGCGAAAAAAATACGCTTTTTGACCTTTTGACTATGGCCGTGTACACATTAGACGCGTAAGATCCGTACGGAAACCCAGAAGTAAGTGAAATAACATTTACGGATTAGGGGAAATTCGGACACGTGCGCATATCTTGTCCCTTCTTTCTTTTACTTATTTACGGATTGCGCACGGGTTTCCGCACGGAATCTTCGCATATATGTGTACATGGCCTATATCTTATTAGTATCCAACTCATCTGAAGCTGGAATTGAAAGAATGTGTTGTTTGAAGCGAGATGTTCGACAAGACCACGCTCAAGTGGGATGTAGCCTACTCCTGATGTTGTGTTCCTATGACGTAACGTGTTCTATGACGTAGGAAAAACTATGACAGAACGCCAGCAAATTAGAAGCTAGCTATTCCACCATACCAATTCGAGCCACTAGAAACAGAAGACGTTGAAAGAAGATGAAGAGTGGCAGAGCGATGACAACATTGGCTGTGGGGTCCCTCCTGTTCATGTTGTCCACCCATTTTCCCAGCCCAGCTGGATCTTTGAAAGGAAACCTGTGAAATGTGTGGCATCATCCGGGTACTTCTTCCTCGAAACACCCAACGGTAGAGCACGCTCTAGGCATTTTAACAAAATTATTTAGCATTTTGTTTTACATTTCACAGATTTGATGGAAACAAACAAAACAAAAACATATGCACACTGACATGTAATAGCAATATTGGTGGACATGAAATTTTAACAGTGAGGGCTGCTACAGTAATAACAGCAACACCAATAGCAATGGTAGCAATAATAATAACCACAATACTGGTATTAACCATCATCATTACAATCATCACCACCATCATTGCCACCATCATTATCACATTGATCCCAAAATCAATAGCAAAGAAAGTATATACAAATTCTCCTGGAATCAATAGTAACTAAGCCAAGTGAATATGCAAAGTGCATACATGGCAACCATGGGTAATGTACTTCAATATGGGAAGTGGTAAATGAGGATTAAGATACAAGAGCCATCAAGTTAGGATTTCCCCATACAAAGCCAAAAAAACCAAAAATACACAGTGTGGCAAACAAAGCAACAACAAAATACACAGTGTGGCAAACACAGACACTGACACAGACATATTGTACACACACACACACACACACACACACACACACACACACACACACACACACACACACACACACACACACACACACACACACACACACGCGCGCGCAAATGCACACAATCAGTGACGTGGATGCAAACATATTCATGCATAGTGCATACGCTTCCCAGCTATCTCTCTCTCTCTCTCTCACACACACACACACACACACACACACACACACACACACACACACACACACACACACACACACACACACACACACACAAATCTTTTAAAAATAAAAATGAAAGGGTACTTTTGAAGGGTTTGTTTCTGTGTGTGTGTATGCATGATGCGTGAAAGAAAAAATTAAGATAAGCTAATACGCTTGATGCTGACCATGGAGTTACATAGTAAGGTATATATACAAGTCACGCATGGCATTTTACAAGAACACAAGGAAAAATAACTTTAAGGATTTTAGGTGAAATTATGAAACTACTGTTTGATATGGTAACCATTTTTCTTCACACTTTCTTGCCATATAATTTATAACAGACATATATTATTTCTACATAGTACCTGTTTTTTAATACAACAATGCAAGCCTGTAGGTTCGGATGAACATCTTGAAGTGTGGATTTGTAAATGTAAAATTTGGCTAATAGAATGATAAGGTTCATTACTTTATCAGTTTTTACGCTTTGTTTAACACCAACTAAAACTAACTCTTTACTTCTGATTTCCATGTTATGACAGTGCTGGCATTTATCCTTTATCATATTTTTAAATCCACTCCAACATCGCCAAACAACAACACAATCATACAACAAATTACAAATTGGGGAGTCAATTATGTTTTTGCAAAAACAGATATCTATGTGTCGGGGGCAATCTATGTGTGAGTCTAGTTTGGAACCACCTCAGTTGAACATCTGCTGTGGTCTTGAAGCAGTGAGAAAAGATTGATTTCCAACTGAGATTGTCAAATAAATGGTTCCATTTAGTGACAGCAGCAGGGACAGAATCGTTATGATTTACAGCATTTTGTACATATTTATTACCCTTCTTAATAAGAAACCATACTTTTTGATCCAGTAATTTGTACTTTTTGGTAAGAGTAACATTTAATTTTCTACCGTATGATCGAACAGCATTCAAAATGCCCTCATACAAAACAAAATAAATTTCAATTCCAGGAAAATGTGTCGATAATTCTTGATATGACATAAAAATACCATTATCATTTACTAATTGTTTTACAAAAATGATCTCATAAGTGCTCCACTCTTGTACATATATAACCTTTTTATTTATTTCAATGATTGCATTAAAGATGAGACATTCAGACATAAACTCATGAATTCAAGTAGGTTGACACATTAGGCACAGTTTTTTTTATAATGCCTCATGACATCTTTCCAAAATGGGTTTTGCACAGTTTGCATAATAGTATTTCCATATTCTGCTCGAAACTTACTGACATTTTTTAACATAGGGAACATATTTATAGTATTTTTTGTCCCAATCAGATTCATTACTTGAAGAAAAAATGTCTACGTAACCAGATAATTTCCATAGATGAAATAAAATTCCTCACATTAAGCATTTTGAAACCACAGGCACCATACTCTAGGCATTTTTAGTTGGACCCCAAGAAACCGTTGTTTTACTTTCGCAATCCAGTTCTACGTCGCCATTTCCACTTTCGACGCAACTCTAATCCACGTCTAGCAGACGAATCTTTTCCATTTCTGAGCATCGTTATAATAAACAAAATAAAAATCCACAAAATGCAGCCCTTCACTGCATTTATGGCATTTATTTGTGTTCATCTAAACAACGCAATCAAAGCCAACCAAAGCCAAGTGTATCTAAAAGGTGTACAACTCTATGTAGGCTAACTATGCATGTAATCTTTAACCCATTCGCTACTATGCACGCTTCACGTGTGCATAATTTTTTTTATCGAAGTTTTAAGTTTACATAAAAAACCCGGATTCTAGATAGACTAGTATAGGATCAACCTGACGTCAGCGTATCTATGAGCATTGCAATATGCAAGAAAGAAGCCGGCGGATGCGGTAGTGGTGCTTACGTAGAAATTAGAATGTTCTAAAAAGAGCCGACAGCTTTGCCTAAAATTCATGTTCTGATCTCTTTCCATTTAGATGCACACACACCAAATTTGAAGCGATTCTGTCCACTCGTTTGGAAGATATTCTTTGGACAGACAGAAAAAAAAGAAAAAATCCTTATTTCTCTGTGATCGGACAATCGAAAACAAATGATTAAAAATCTGTGCGGTAGTTGTGGACTTCGTGTTAGCAGTAGAGGTGAGATATTACTACCAGCCATTTTTATTGTGTTGATGTACATGCACATAAAAGATCAAGTACTGCTTATAGAAAATGTCTCCAGTGGAGTGACCAAAGTTGGTAGTAATTGTTCTCTACTCTCCGGAACATTTGTTTGATTATTTTTATTTTTTTCTATTTAAATTATTCTCAGCCTTACCAAAAACGTTGTATGCAAAGAGTAATGTCTTGGGATTGGACTGTTATAAACTAAACACATGGCATTGCAATTTGGGTACCGAAATCTGGGTAGGGATTCCCTTCAAAACAAGTTTCGCTTTGTCAGTCATAGGCATTACATTTGGATACCAGTTATAAACTATTTTTTACAGGATATCATTGACGTTATAGAGTGATAGTTTATAGTTTTGTTAACTTTCTAATTACCAGCAGCACTCCAACATTTGCTACTATGTCATTTAATGCTACGGTCAGAGCCAGAACTACAACATGAAGCAACAGCAGTAAAAGAAGATGACTTGGCCATCCTATCTAACACAAACTGGTTTAGTCGTTGCGCCTCACTCATCATGGTTCCGCAAATGCCACTATCTCATTTAACCCAAACATCTCTACATCACTACCTCCGCTACCACTACCACTAGCCTTGGTACCAGAAGCAGCAGAAGCAGTATTAGAAGTAGGAGAAGGAGCAGAAGAACTAGCCGTCATCCTAGCATTATTCATATACATCTGACGTTGCATGTTCTGCATCATCCTCATCATCATCATCACGTTCATCATCCTTCTCATCGGCGTGATCTCGCCAGGAGGGGGCGCTTCTCCCCCAGTACCCCCACCCCCCCCACCCCCTCCTAGCCCTCCCCACGCCCAGCCGAACCCTCCCATGCCCCCGGCCAGAGGAAGCCTGTCCTGGGGGTCCTTGATTTTCCTGATGGGCATACTGAAGAAGGACAAGGACAATTATGACCCTCTCTTTCACTCTTTCTTTTCCCGTTGCTTACTGTCATCTACTATCTTTCTGACTTATTGGCCCATTCTCCAGACTTAAAAGAAAACAAGAAGAAACTCTTCTAAATAATGTATTCGTTTGGGCTCCACCGAAATCGGATTGTGTCGGCTGTACGCTAGCGGGGAGACCAGTCAAAACTGAAAACCGGACACATACCGTACCTTACAAATTATGGCCATAATTATGGCCTGGGAACCCAGAAGAAGATACGGACACAGAGCATTAGACAATTAGGTAGAGAGAGACACAGGTAGATAGACACACACACATGAATATGCGCGCAAGCACATGCTTACACGCACGCGGTGCATGTGTACAGACGCTCACGTACACACACACACACACACACACACACACACACACACACACACACACACACACACACACACACACACACACACACACACACACATTCATCGGTCATAAATAGACACAGACAAGCAAACAAACGCATGTATGCACACACACACACACACACACACACACACACACACACACACACACAACACACACACACACAACACACAATGTTGTCATGTTTGCTAATGGCTCAAAATAATGGACAGAAAACGAGGAAGAGAGATAACTGAATTGAACTGAATGAATGTTATTTATAGAGGGTAATATAATAAGCAAATAGTACATGCTTTTTTTACATCCAGCCCTCTTAAAAATGATAAAAAGGGACAAACAAAGCAATATAAAGAGTATGCAAAACACAGTCATCGATAGTAAAATAATAAAATAAACCCTAATCTTATATGCACACGCAAGTTACAGCGGATGAACAGTCTTTAAATGAAGACGATACAGTCAACAAACATAAGATAGTTTCTTCTTCTTCTTTGTTCCAGGCCATATCAGATGCTGATACATACGATAGTAAAAATCAGACACACAAGCAATCCCAATGAAGTCATAATAGTGCATACATTTATGATTTATACTGGTAAAATGGAGTTAGCAGCATTGGATTTAGTCTGACATAATTTAGCTTTAGTTGTGATTAAGTAGTTACAGTTCAGAACGGTCGCTACAGATCTGGACGGTCGTTACTGTTCCGAACGGTCGTAATACCTCTGAACGGTCGTCGTATCTCTGAAAGGTAGTATTATTTATGAACAATCGTAACGCATCTGAACGTCCGTAACACCTCCGAATGGTCATAAGACCTCTCAACGGTCATAACATATCTGAATGGTCGCAACACCTCCAAACGGTCATAAGACCTCTCAACGGTCATAACATATCTGAATGGTCGCAACACCTCCAAACGGTCATAAAACCTCTCAACGGTCTTAGCGTTTCTGAATGTTCGTAACATGTGTGTGTGTGTGTGTGTGTGTGTGTGTGTGCGTGTGCGTGCGTGCGTGCGTCATGTGCCACGTAGCGCGTGCGCTGCGTTTGTGTCGTTGTGACCGTAGTGCTCCGTGTGCGTGGTGTGTGTGTGTGTGTGGTGTGTGCGTGCGTGTGCGTGTGTGCGTGCGTGTGCGTGTGCGTGCGTGCGCGAGTGTGTGTGTGTGTGTGTGTGTGTGTGTGTGTGTGTCTGTGTGTTCTGTGTTGTGTGTGTGTGTGTGTGTGTGTGTGTGCGTGTGTGTGCGTGTGCGTGCGCGTGCGTGCGCGAGTGTGTATGTGTGTGTGTGTGTGTGTGTGTGTGTGTGTGTGTGTGTGTGTGTGTGTGTGTGTGTGTGTGTGTGTGTGTGTTTTTTGGTGGGTGTGTGTGTGTGGTGTGTGTTTTGTGTGTGTTTTTATGTTTGTGTGTGTGTGGGTGCGTGTGCGTGTGTGTGTGTGCGTGTGTGTGTGTGTGCGTGTGTGTGCGTGTGCGTGTGTGGGCGTGTGCGTGTGCGTGTGTGTGTTTTTGCGAGCAGGAGGGGGTGGGGTGGGGGTAAGGGGGTAAGGATGCCTTCAGGGTCTCAAGGATGCCTTCAAGGTCTCATACCACGATTATATATAAAAACACAATTGAGAAACTGACGCCACAACTACGACCTTGACAAGACAAATAGTTGAGTTAGGTTTCTAGACACTTGCATTTCAAAACGCTTGCTGGCATTGTCAGGCTTAGATAGCATACAATAGCTTGGTGGTACATTTTTCTGGAAATATACAGTATAACGAAACGTTTATGGGTGTCAAAACAATTTGACACTTAATAATTAACTCTATCCATGACCTCATCACATTTCCAATGCTATCGTGTGTACTTTATGGAGAGAGAGAGAGAGAGAGAGAGAGGAGAAGAGATAAGGAAGGGGGGAGAGAGGGAGGGCGAGGCAGACGAGAGAGAGGGTGGAGGAGAGATACGGGAAAGAGAGAGAGATGATGAGAGAGAGGAGGGGGAGACGACAGAGAGAGAGAGAGGTAGACAGAGAGAGAGAGAGAGGCAGAGGGAGAGAGAAGATGAGGGCGATAGAGAGTAGAGTGTCAGAGAGTTAGAGAGAAGAGATGGGCACAGATGATGAGAGAGGCAAGCAGGAGAGAGAGAGAGGCAGAGATGAGAGAGATAGGAGACAGGTGATGAGATAGAAACAGAAAGAGCGAGGGGCAGAAGACAGAGAGTCAGACGAGAGCGAGAGGAGAGAGGAGAGGGCGAGCGAGGAGAGAGAAATAGAGAGAGATAACTTGAAATTGAGTTGAATTGAATTTTTTATTCACAAAAAGGCAAAAGCCCCATATGAACAAAGGACACTATCGTTTTACACATAATAAAAACAATATAACCACTGAATATGAACACAAAGTTACCATTATAAGATAAACATTAACCAGTTTAGCAATCAAATTATTCATGGGACAAAATCGACGTCCTAGCAACTGAAAAAGCTCTTGATAAAAAAGCAGAGCCACACCTACGTACAGTCTTTTTCATTTTCTGATGCCATTAACAAAGAGAGAATCTTAAAAAAACAAACATGGAATTAGGCATAACCACTTTCAGTGCAATGAATTCAATGGGAATTTTATTTACGAAGCGAAGATCATACAATACAGGGCACGTGTCAAGCGCAAGTGGGGATTTACGTCTTCTGCTGATTCCCTACACAAAAAGGACCCATAACAATTCTCTCCTTTCCTTCCGGCATTCGTCACATTTGTTATAACGATAAGCGTGCACGTTGATGACGGACACTCCAAATATGAAATCTGTATGAACACATCGTAGATTCGTATCCATATTACAAGACAAATAACTTTTAACTAGATGTTTTGTGCAAAAATTCCTGTACATCCCAAATCTCTCACTGGATTGTATATGACTGTGCCAGTCCTGCTATCTTGAATCTATCAGCCTTTGACGGAGAATTTTTTATAAACATCTTTTCATCACCCACCCCTTGATATTCCCATGCATATCCGAACCCGAACTCGAAAAGAAATAATCGAACCCTTGACGCCCATTTAGTTTTGCCTCTTTGATCTAATTCGCATAACATATTGTAAGACGTCCGTGGTAAACGAAAAGTAGTGTTCACATTTCCAAAAAGTTTAAGGCCAAAAAAAAATCAAAAGCGAATCATCATATAGTAAAAAGCCAACTGTCCCGTGTGTGTGTGTGTTTGTGTTGGTGTTTGTGGGTTTTGGTGGGGTGTTTGTTTTGTGTGTTGTTGTGTGTGTGTGTGAGTGTGTGTGTTGTTTGTCTGTGTTGGTGTGTGTCTGTCTGAAGCACGACAACGGGCCTTATAATTCCGCCGTTTTTCTACCGAATCGTTTCAAATTTGCTGTGAACCCTAACGGGGCGATGGCAACGGCAACTGAGGCGGCTGTGTCATTTGCGCGGTTCGGCAAAACCTTGAAACGCGTATCTGCCGGCCTCTCGGTGCCTGTATCTCCGCCGTTTCTGGGCCAATTGCCTTCGAATTTCGGCAGGTAGATGACCAGGGACGGTGACTATCAGTGTGCCAAACCGGGGGAGGAAGCAAGCGAATCGGTTTCAGACACGCGCGCGGCGCGCTAAAAAAACGACTCTGTCTGGGATCGCTGCCAAATTCTCTTTACCGATCGCTTTCAAAGTTTGCGTTGCCAGTACTCAGCGTTACCAGTAATTGGCGTAACCGTTACTAGGCGTTACCGTGCGTACTATGCGTTTGCGCTAGTAATCGGAATTGCATTATAGTACATTTAATTATATAATTTATGAATATAGGATACCTATTAGTCTCTCCATAAACGAGGTTGTTTGGGGTGTTTTCATATCAACACAAAAAACATTTTCTTAAGAAGCAACAAGATGGGCAGACTCACAGTGCATGAGAGAGAGAGGAGAGCGAGAGGGAGAGAGAGAGAGAGAGAGAGAGAGAGAGAGAGAGAGAGGCATAGAGATAGAAGAGGTAGGGAGAGAGAGAGAGAGAGAGAGAGAGAGAGAGAGCGAGAGAGAGAACAGAGAGGAGAGAGAGAGAGAGGCAGAGAGAGAGAGACAGAGAGGAGAGAGAGAGAGAAGCAGCAGAGAGAGAGATGGGGTA
>JAGGCT020003020.1:0-26226 GCA_017654935.2 Phymorhynchus buccinoides | reverse complement strand
CATCCACTTCTACATGTTTGCATGTTAACAATGAGTATGCAAAGTAGGATTGGGTTTGATTTTATCATGTGTTTCTAGGATTGTGTTTTCATGCTTTGTGTTGCTTTGCTTGTGCTTCAGTTTTTTAAAAATCTTTTTCTTCTTTTTTCCCCCAGAGGGCTGGATGTTAAAAAAAAGCGTGTATTTGCTTATTTTAGTGTTATTCTCTGTTAATAAAATTTGTTGTTTCGCTCGTTTGTTCTCTCTCTCTCTTTCTTCCTCTCCCCCTCTCTGTCTCTCAAATCCTTTACCATCATCATTATCATCATCATTATCATCATTTCTGTTACAAACATTGTATATTCAATTGTCCTGTTTGTGTAATTGAAACTTTTATTTGCTCTGTCAGCAAGGAGGCCAAGTAAACGCACAAACATTACGTTTGATTTTGTACAGAATTGGTTTGAAACCATATTTGATGTATACTGTTTATATTTTTTTGAAATAAATCTATTTGATTTTGATTAACATTGCATTGTACTAGCCATAACGAGCCGAGCAACTCTTCATTTTAAGCGAATTGCTTAAAATTGTGGTTTCATTTTGGCCAAGGTTTGATATGTTAGAAATATGATATGTTAATTTTTGCGCATTTAAAAAAACATTGCATTGAATTAATCCTTGCAAACTTTGGTTTTTGTTTGTTTATGTTTTTGCTTTTGTGAGTGTTTTTTTGGGTTACGTTTCCTGTTTTCTTTTTTTATTTGATTTTTTTATATTATCAAGTATTGGCACCATGAGTTTCGTTTCATGGAACTAGTTATGAAGCAGAAAAAACCCTAAATGGGCAGTTAAAACTCCCTACCATAATTTGTTTCTGTGCTGGATCTGCGTTGTATGTCTGGACCATTACATGTTTTATGCGGCTTTGCTGACTGAATACGTTTTGTATACCGTATTTTACGGACTATAAGGCGATACGTTTTTCCTAGACTGAGACCCCTGCGCCTTATAATGTGACTGATAATATAGTAAGAAAATATAATAACAAAATCTGAATTTTGTGTAAAATTTGGGGGGTGCCTTATAATCAGGTGCGCCTTGTAGTAAAATACAGTACATAATAATAATAATAAAGATTTGTTTCACTGTTGTTTTTCTTAATACATTTTGTAAACATTAATATTGGAGATTTGTTTGTTTTTTGTTTTTAATTTCTGTATACTTGACCATACACATACTCTTTGCTTTGGATATGACTCGCCATGTGTGATTTGCTGCATGAAAATGGGAACACATATAAATAAGGATCTTATACCCTATGTTCTTTGATGTTTGATATTAAAAAAATATTGATGCCAAACAAAGCTTAAATGCATTGATGTCACATGAGAAAAAAGAGCCTATGGATATTTAGATGAAATTTCTGTCAGATTTTATTGATCATATTTTTGTTTTGTATTTGTAAAGACAACATTCCAAATGTTGATACACATCAAGTAACCTTTTTTTTTTAATGAGCCCTTTCTTTGATGACTAATTCTGAAGCCATTTTCACAATGTATTGCTTGATATATACCGATGTCTTCTTCATTCTGCTTCCTTTTCCTTTTTTCTCTCTGATATTATTTTCATAGTGTCTAGTTGTTTCTTCTGTATTATGAATGATCTTCTCTTTATGGGGATACCATTGTATCTTTTTGTACAAATAGTTCCTCCACCTTGTGGAAATTCTATGCTAGCAAATTCCTCTGATCCATCACCTTCTTTGACTGCTGTTTCCGTTTGTTAATGTCATCTACTATTTTTCTGCATTTGCCTTATTCTCCTGCCTTTTTTTCTTGAAAAAAATCATACTTTCTCTTTTGAGTTTCTCGGAAATTGGAATGTGTCGGCTGAATGCAACGAGAAGACTAGTGAAAGCTGAAAACTGGACACATACATGTGTAGCCACAGCCATAGGGAACACGGAATAATAATAATAAGATTGATGTTTATGACAGGTTGTCCTTATGTTTAAAAAAACATGACTGCTGTGGTTATAGTATTCTTTTACATTTTGTTTCTCTTTTCCCTCAATTACTTTCTCAACATGCCTCCAGCTTTTTCTTTAATCAATCAAATGTGATTGTAGTAAGTTTGGCAGGGCTTTGGATATATGCATCAGTCTTTTCTTTGATATTTTGTTTTATTATTAGCTAATTTTCATAAACAGTTGTTTTGTTTCTTTTCCGCAAATGTAAACCCAGAGAAAAACAAGCGCGAAATCGCAATAGTTTGTGGCACACGGTCTATTTTTACCACTCCAATTATGAGTTACCTCCCCTGGCTTTTCAATAATTTTAATCTGTAAACCAGAATGTTATCTCTGCACCATTTCGTAACTTTTTATATCTTTTGGAAAACATTTAAAACTATGTATCCTACTTATACTCATCCAAAGAAGCACCGCATACTCGTCGTGTCTGTTGTAGTGTCTGTATTACGTATGTTTATTATTTTGTACGCTTTTAAAATACATCATTTTAAAGAGCGGCCTCAATTAATTTTGAAGCGTAGCCTCGATTTGAAGTGCGACAATTTTGTCAAAATGTGCGACAATTTTGGAACGACAGACCGACCGACAGACAAAGTGAGTTATAGGTTTGTGGCTTCAGCCACAAACAAAAACATTTGGTAGAAGAGCATTATCCTTATATGTATGGTTACAGTCTATGCATTGACATTGATGCTTTTGTTGTTGTTTTATTCAATAGTATATCATATTCTTATCACACTAATGTGAAATTAAAATAGATGTTTTTACCTGCGTTATTATTGTTGATTATTTTGTACATGCAGTATGTTTTCTAGGCCATTACTATGATGATGTCAAAATGCACTTAATTGATTAGTTAGTGCCATAAAGTGCACTAGCTTTTTCCTCTTTGAGGATGAGAAATAAATCGTGGTTCCAATAACACAATTACCGATGCTGAATAGAATACTTGGTTTGTCAGACTAAGTATATTTTGCTGACAACATTTTCGTGTCATTGTTCTTTGACTGCATATGTTTTGTCCAATAATGTTAATTAGATTCGTGTCTTAGTGTGGTGCAAATATTCTTAATTATATTTTAGTATAATTTTCCTTCCATTTGCATCGCTGCAGTATGAATATTATTAATTATATTTTTTTTATTTTTTTGGTTTTCTTTTTATCTGCAAGTCTGCATATGTGTAAATATGTTTTGTCAAAGTTTTAAGTTCTGCTGTTCTATAAACTAACAACATATATCTGTATGAATATTATTAATCAGATTTTAATTTCATTGTACTTGCTTGGCTGTTATTTGGATAGTGCACTTTATGGCACTAATTAATTAATTAAGTGTAATAGACATCATCATAGTAATGGCCTAGAAAACATACTGCATGTACAAAATAATCAACAATACTAGCTTTGAAACGCAGGTAAAAACACCCATGAGTGAAAATCACCGGTTTTCACGTGTTTATCTCTCTCTCTCTCTCTCGCTGGTAAGAAATCTTATTTTGACCAGGTTTCACTCCCATACACTGAAACGCCCCCAAATGAAAACGAGACAGAGACTTTGAAGAGCAGCCTCATTTTGAACTTGGGCAATTTTGTGGGTCGCACCTACCCAGAAACCCCCCACAAGGGACTGAAATCTGCCGGGTCAGTGGGGCGTTAACAGACTTGTAGCATTGTACCGGCCGGCATTGTTTCCCTCGTGGAGGTTTGAACTGTGTCGGTGCTTTCTGGCTGTAAAGGTCTTTCAGTGTTGGCGCATTGTTTTCATGATAATTTATGTCACAATAAATACATGACTGTAACAGATTGGGATCTCTGTTTCAATGCTGTATGTGTTAGAGAGAGAGATATCTATATATAGCCTATTGTTATTCCTCTTTGTTTATGAAATGGGTGGTTTTGACTTGATTGAATCCGGAAACGTGGGAATCCGCCTGTGTCTGCTTCTGTCAGTGAGTGCGTGGCTGTGTCCCTTGGACTGTCTCTAGCCTTTACGTCACATGTCTCTCTCTCTCTCTCTCTCTCTCTCTCTCTCTCTCTCTCTCTCTCTCTCTCTCTCTCTCTCTCCCCCCCCCCCCCCCCCCCCTCTCTCTCTCTCTCTCTGATTCTGCCTTGATAAATCGAAATGTCGACACATTTTGATCTTCTTGTTATGTCCTCCCCCCCCCTCAGATCTGTCTCTCTGCCCCCCCCCCCCCCTCTCTCTCTCCCCTTTTCTGTTCCTGTTTCTCTTTCTTTTTAATTTGTGGGCTATGTGCGCGCACGGGCTATGTGTGAGACAGTCGAAGGGTAGCATCCTAGCTGGGCCCAGTACTTTTTACAGTTTTTATAAATGATCTCCCAGAAGACATACAAAGTGCATGCAAGATATTTGCAGATGATACTAAAGTGTATAATCGTTCCCAAAATTCAGATGTACTGCAAAATGATATTAACAGACTCATAGAATGGTCAGAGAAGTGGAATCTATATTTTAACGCAGGAAAATGCAAGGTTATGCACGCGGGGTACAATAATCCAAATAAAGGATATGAAATTACTCACGGCTCATCTAAGCATGTTTTAGATACTTGTACAGAGGAGAAGGACCTAGGGGTTATATTTGACCCGAAACTCAAATTTGATAAGCACATCACAACAGCGATAAATAAAGCCAGTAAGATGCTGGGCTTGATCAGAAGGAGTTTTAAAAACTTAAATAAAGAGGTGTTCATAAATCTTTACAAATGTTTAATACGGCCTCATCTTGAGTATCGAAACATAATTTGGAATCCCTTTCTTAAACGACAGTCCAGTGCAATTGAGAAGGTACAGAGGAGAGCAACCAAACTGATAAAATCCATAAAAAATTTGGAATATGAGGACAGGCTACGTAAATTAGATTTGCCAACAATGGCTTGTTTCACTTGTCTAACGAAATAAGAACCCGTAATAGCGAACTTAAAATCCTAACCAGGTACAGCAGAACTAACATTAGAAAAAACTTTTTTTCTAACAGAGTCACCCAATATTGGAACAACCTCCCTGCACATACTAAACTGACCTCAGATACTAACAAATTCAAAAACCTCTTGGACAGTGATCCAAAAATTGCCCTGTTAAAGTACGTTCATGATTAGTGCATCAATATGGATGCTAAAAACCGCCACAGCAATTGCCAAACACTAACCAAAAGGAAGGATGCATTGAGAGGCTGCAAGGCCTTGTCGTCCTAATACCTGACCTGACCTGTGTGTGTGCGTGCGCATGTGTTCGAGTATGCGTGAGATGTGTGTGTGTGTGTGTGTGTGTGTGTGTGCTTAACATTGGCTGGCTATCTTTTAGTCAGTGTGTCCGTCTTTCTCTGTATCTGTCTCTGTATCTTACATGATAATGTGTGTGTGTATGCGTGTACACGCGCGCGCGCGCGCGCGCGCGCGCGCGTGTGTGTGTGTGTGTTTAGCGTGACATTGGCTCTGTCTCCGTCTTTCTCTGTATCTGTCTCTGTATCTTACATGATAATGTATGTGTGTGTGTGTGTTACATTGGCTGGCTATCTTTTAGTCAGTGTGTCTCCGTCTTTCTCTGTACCTGACTCTGTCGCTCACATTAGACCTTGTTTGGTACTAATGAGAATACTGAAACGGTAAAGGTCAAAATAACTTTTTTGGAATACTAACCCTAACCCTAACCCTACCCTACCCTATAAGAAGGAAAAACGCAACGAACCACAACTGTGACAAATCGTGGTGTACTGCAGTACATAGTGGGGGGTTAGGTTTAAGGTTAGGGTTAGTATTCCAAAAAGAGAATTAGCTGAAAATGTTCCTAAAATACAGCTTTATGTATGGTAAGAAAGGCAAAAACGAAAAAATACAATTAACCGAGAAATGCAGGGGGGGGGGGGGGGGGGGGGGGGGGGGGGGGGGGGGGGGGGGGGGGGGGGGGGGGGGGGGGGGGGGGGGGGGGGGGGGGGGGGGGGGCTTGCTCAGTTGTGTTCTTTACGCTGTAGACATTTTGTTCGAGAAACAAAGGACAAATACACACATGAACACACTCAGACAGTGGGGGGGGGGGGGGGGGGGGGGGGGGGGGGGAGGGAGAGAGAGAGAGAGATGCAGTGGCCTCCACTCAAGGACAGGCGACGCTCCGCAAGGTCACCTTCTTCAAGACATGGAGAGGTGGCCATCAAGACTACGTAGTGACTCACTCTCTCTCTCTCTCTCTCTCTCTCTCTCTCTCTCTCTCTCTCTCTCTCTCTCTCTCTCTCTCTCACACACACATCACACATACAGTGACACACACACACACACACACACACACACACACACACACACACACAGTGTCACGCAGACACACACACACACACACACACGGGCGCGCACGAGCTGCTATTTTCATGACCAAATACGGCAATACGACACACAGATCTTAACACAGTTCCCGGTCGGAAAGCGGTGCTGCAACGCGTTTTGTAATAAAGTTGCGAATAACGTAAAACGTGTTGCGATGACGTCAGTTTATTACAATTCGGTACAACGCGTTTTGTAGTAAAGTAGCGAATTGTAATACAATTATTACAAAACGCGTTGTGATCACATCATTTTATTACAATTCGCGTACAACGCGTTTTGTAATAAGGTTGCGAGGGCGTTCCGAAACTCTAGAAATCCCCTCCCCTCCTCTTCTTGTCCCCCTTCTTCTTCTTCTTCATCTTTTTTTTTTTGGGCCAACCCCTGGAACCCCCTAACCCCCACCCACCCCTCACCCCCAAATCCGCCCCTGGACCTTGAGCGGTGTTCAGGTCAGGTCAGGTCAGGTAGTTAGGACATTAGGCCTCGCGGCCTCTTCACTGTCCTGTCATTTTTGTTTGAACTTTTGCACAGCTGAGAGGTTTTTGTATTTTGTTTTCGGCAAATCTGCCTAATAGTCATGCTCATATTGTAGTTTTGATATGTTGGTGTATCCACCAAGGAGGTTTTTGAATGTGTTGGAATACAAACATCATACTGGCTGGGGTGTTTTTTCCCCTCCTCAAACTAATGGGTCCTCTGAATGAGTTTATTGCAATTACAAATTTTACCATTCTCCAAACCCTTAAAAAGGCATTAAAAAATGTTTGCATACACTTATGCATGACGCACACACTGGCGAACACATGTGTGACGCACTTCCGAACACCTGAAAACACCTCCCCACAGGTCACTTGCCAAGCTCATATGCATAAAATGATGTCTGAATATAATATTAGAGTGTATTACAATTCGCAACTTTATTACAAAACGCGTTGTACGTACGCGAATTGCAATAAACTGATGGGATGGAAGTTCAGTTTAACGTCGTGTATCGGCTTTCGCCATGTACGACGGGCTGAACAAACCAACGGGGTATAAACAAAAATTTATGTTCCCGAATCACTGTCTTAGCCAAAAGGCTGAGAAGCGATCAGTTGTCTGAACATAAGCTGTAAAAATAAACTGATGTGATCGCAACGCGTTTTGTAGTAATTTTATTACAATTCGCTACTTTATTACAAAACGCGTTGTCACAAAGCCGTCAACTGAAACCGAAAATAGAAATCCGGGAAAGTACGTGTAAAGTCATTTTAGGCCTATGTATGGGATGTTGAGTAAGAAGTTTTAAATAGTCAAGTGACAACGGACAATGCAGCGCACCGCCACCGATGAACAAGGCAAGAATGTCGATGGAAAGGGCGGCTAAACTTTTGAGGTAAGATTTCTTTATACAGTTTATTACCCTTAGCCTTGCCTTTGTATCTGTCAAACCAGGATAAACACATGCGCGATCACACTGCCACACATAGTCATAGTGACATGCATACCAGACAGTGAGACACACACACAGTGAGTCGAGTGACATTCGCACACATACACACACACACACACGCACGCACACACACACGCACACACACACACACACACACACACACACACACACTGACACACCCATCCAATACATCCACATACATGTGCATGTGTGTGTCCTTGGGAAAGGCACTTTACTCCTATTTTCCTCACTCCACCCAGGTGTAAATGGGTAGGCCTACCTGACGTCAGTTGGGGAAAAAGTCTTTTGGATGAGACTTTTAAAAAAAACAGGTCCTGTAGGCGAACGAACGCATGCATAAGATCTTGCGCACACGTTAAAGCCCACAGTACCCACTATTCGGTTCGACTAGGCCGTGTGTCCCGGTGGGATGGATGACACGAAATCACATAGCACGCATCCTGTGCGTTATTAATGGTCTGAATGACGACCGGTGAGCGCGGGGCAGGATAATTAACTCCCCAACTGGAAGAAGAAGAAGAAGATGTGTGCAATGCACACACGCAAAAACAACGATGAGTGGGACTAGTGGTATGTGGGAACAATGGTATGTCACTTATGTGTGCTGTGCAGCAAAATAATGCCTGTCCTTCACTGGTTGTCACAATGTTACTGTGACTGTGTCAAGTTGTCACAAACTGTGACAAAGGAAGGTTGGGAAATTGATAAAAAAAAAGAGAGAAAAAAGTGATGGCTTGGAGTCTGAAAACGGACTATCTTTAGATAGTCCATTGACGTATTGTTGAACTTATTGCGAAAACTAATATTAGTAATAACTTGTATTTCAAAAAGATTGCAGAAATCTAAAAAGCAGAAACCCCATTATATATTGTTTGTATTTTATTTTTAAAATACAAGTTATTAGTTTTTGCAATATCATCAATAATAAGTCAATGGACTATTTAAAGATAAAGATGAAGTTGAGAGTCAGAGTGCTGAGGATCAATAGTCAAAAGGGCTATTAATTGCTTTTTTGTCATTTAGGTTACCCTAGAGATTGTACAATCCCTAAATTATGACCTTTGTTGTAATTATATAAGCATTGACTTCACTGAGCACATTCATTGAGAGAGAGAGAGAGAGAGTTCGAGTTCCAAATCACTTTTAGTGGAAGGACGTTAAATTGGGTTGTGGATCATTTCATTTTGACATGCAAAGTCACACACACACACACACACACACACACACACAATGTAGGGGAGAGCAGGGAGATATACATCAGCAGGACGTAACAGGCTTTTCTTGTCTAGATAGTAAATCTGTCCCCTCTTGTGTTAGCCCAGCCTTTAGGCCTACAAATGACTTCATCAAGTTTGTTGGTGTGTGTACAAACTAGGCACGCTCATTGATTAGAATCGAGTATGTCAGTGCGTTTTCTGTGTGTGAACAACATAATACACAATCATATTTTAGACTAAATGAATTACAGTGATGATTTTTTCACTGTGCACAAAATAAATATGCACAGTCATAGTTTTAACATAATCGTGTCACAGAGTTTTTCAGTCAAGTATGGACAAACCTTGTACAATTCAACTACAGTGGAACCTCCCTTATTAGACCTCCCCTTAAAAGACTCCCTCCCTCCCACATAAGACCTACTTTTCTGAGACATTAATTGCCCTTCTTTTCAAGTATTAAAAAATTACCTCCCCCTCTAAGACCCCTCCCTTATAAGACCTCATTTTGGATGATTTCTGAAGGTCTTATAAGGTAGGTTCCACTGTATCCAAACTGAAGCGAAAGTAATACATTCCCAGAACAAGGGAAAAAACCTTCTAGTTTTGCTTCTTGGTATCTCATACATGTAGCAGGATTTCCCAACGTCTGACATAACCATGCGAAACCAAAACTAATGAACAGGTTTCTGTTGCAATACAGTGGAACCTCCCTTATAAGACCTCCCATTATAAGACTCCCTCCCACATAAGACCTACTTCTCTGAAACATTGCCCTTCTTTAAAAGTATTAAAATTACCTCCCTATAAGACCCCTCCCTTATAAGACCTCATTTTGGATGATTTTTTTCATTATTTTTTGATTTTTGTTGAAGGTCTTACAAGGGAGGTTCCACTGTACTACTAATTTTGTAGTTTTGGTTTCTGTTTTCAGTTTCTGTGAAAGTTCTTTTTAATGTTAGCAGAGTTTTCATCAGTTGTGGGGTGTCAGCAGTTGTGTCTGTGACTTATGGTACACAAGCTCTGTTAAAAAACAAGCGCGAGCAATAGTTTGTGGCACGCAGTCTATTTTTACCACTCCAATCATGAGTCACCTCCCCTGGCTTTTCAATAATTTTAATCTGTAAACCAGAATGTTATCTCTGCACCATTTCGTAACTTTTTATATCTTTTGGAAAACATTTAAAACTATGTATCCTACTTATACTCATGAAAAGAAGCACCGCATACTCGTCGTGTAGTGTCTGTATTACGTATGTTTATTATTTTGTACGCTTTTAAAATACATCATTTTAAAGAGCGGCCTCAATTTGAAGTGTAGCCTCGATTTGAAGTGCGACAATTTTGTTAAAATGTGCGACAATTTTGGACCGACCGACAGACAGACAGACAGACCGACCGACCGACAAAGTGAGTTATAGGTTTGTGGCTTGAGCCACAAACAAAAATCATCTCGGCTGTCCTTGTGTTCAGTTAGTGTTTTTTTCTCTTTAAAAAAAAAAGAAAAAAAGAATTTGTGTTGAGTAGATTATGTTACAAACATGAGTATTACCGGTAGACTATGACATAATTATTGTGATGCGTTTAAATTTTAATTTTTTTAAATTCTTCTAGTGCCCTGTATTTTTGACGTTCTTGGTTGTCCGTTGCATCTCAACCGAGAAGAGGGAATAACTATTGTTTTGATTGCTTTAAAGCGTTCTAGTCGTTCCAGCCATATATGTGCGGAATTAATAGATAGCTGTCAATTTGATGCATTTGCTTCAAAGGAAGTAAATCTGTGCACACCATACCTTGGTCACTTCTGAAGTAAAAACCTGTAATCTTTCATTTCTCCTTTTGCTAATGTATGGTTTGTTTGTGTGTATTGTTGGAGTGATTTTTTTTATTTTAATAATTCAATATTGTTGTGATGCGAATGAGTTAATGGCAGAAGTTTTTGAGAGTGATGCCTTGGGCGAATTGGCTTAAATAAATAGAAGAGTTAATGGTGGTTGTAATGACAGGCTTCCTTGATGATTGCAAAATTATAACGCTAGTCTATTGTGTGCGGTTATGACTTCCGGATAGCAAATGATGCACACACACACACACACACACACACACACACACACACACACACACACACACACACACACACACACACACAGATAGCAAATGATGCACACACACACACACACACACACACACACACACACACACACAGAGAGATAGCACATGATGCACACACACACACACACACACACACACACACACACACATACACACAGATAGCAAATGATGCAGCAGCTATTCTAAAGTAGTGGGTTGGAATTTATTACATCCCCACTTTAATGTAATGAAGAGGACTTTACGACACCTGGCTGCTATTTTGTGAATTTACTAAAGACTAACCTGTACCTGGATTTTCTGTTACTGTAGAAAAATGAATTATTGCACAGCTGTCCTTTTACTATTGGCCCTAACTTAATTCAGGCTAGTGTCAACCAATGAGAAAAGCGATTTTCACAGAAAAGAGCATAATCTTCAAAAGAAAATTCTATATAATGTACGTTGGTATATCGGTAATATTTTTTTTTATTTATTTATTTATTTAGTCATAAAGAAAATTTCTTTAATGCTTATTCTTATAGCATTTTGTGTTAAAATAAGCAATTTTGCATTTTATGCACGTACACGCACACACACACACACACACACACACACACACACACACACACACTTAAGCGCTTAGAGCTTAAAGATTAGGCTCTATAAAAGTTGTCTTAATAAATAAACACACACACACACACACACACACACTCACGCAATTCTAATGCCGCTTGACCTTTTTCAGTTTTCAGATTGTTCTCGTGATGTGACAACCAATTAATGACTCGCCATTGCTGATCAGCTCTCCTGATTGCATGAGGACTGGGGCTAACCATGTGTAAGTTTTCAACTTATGCCTACTTACTTATTGTACACAAGGGTTATATTGTCATGCTTGTACTATCAGGTATAGCATACAGTGAAAATCACATGTCAAAATTGAAGGGACTGACATTTCATTGAAGGGACTGAAATATTTTGAGTTAAAAAGACCTTATATTATAGTATTTTAGCATTCAGGTGATTAAACTGGGACCAGAAAATTATTGTGAGTTATCCGATGCTCGCGAGTTATCCATTTTTGAATTAGCAGGAGGAATCCACTGCAGTTTGGTCTACATTAGGTTATAATTATGTTCATGCTTATGTAAGTTATAGTACATGTATAATCATAATTTGTACCATAAGTTATAAGGCGAAACAAAAAAATATGTCTGTTTCCGGTAACCCGACCGAACCTAGTTTTTGCTGCCGACCCTAATTTTTGTTGTTGACGAGTTTTAAAAAAAGCAGCAAAAAAAAAAGCAATTTGAGCAGACGATGCAAGGGAAACAACCATTGCACTCTCACTCGGCGTAGTCAAGGACCGTTACTCGCGCAAACTTTCGTGATCAACATCGGCCAACACGATGGCGGGCGCAAGGCACGCGATTTCCCGCAGTACAATATTACTGCTATGCTTGCTGCAACATACTTATGTGAAAAACAGTCAAGTGGTAAAGATAATCTGTTGATTGATACTCACATTCACATGTTTCAGCAAATACGGCAAAAATCTTACACCACGAAGAAGAAAGAAAAAAAAATGGAAAGCCTACCAGTACCTACCTACCCTATTTTGGAGGGCCATGTTCCCGGAAACAGACATATTTTTTTGTTTGGCCTAATACAGTGGAGAACTAATAACTCAAAAACGGATTTAACTCAAAAACACTGGATAACTCAAAATATTTTTGGGGTCCCAGTATAATAATCTCTATGTTGAAAAGTCTATATAACTCAAAATATTGGCTATCTCAAAATAAATGTTTAGTTCCTTCAGTGTTGACTTAAGCGATTTTTACTGTATCATTGCCTTACTGCAAATTGTAGGGTTATATTGTCATGCTTATACTTGTACTATTATAATAACATAATTGCATAAGTCAGACTTTCAAAATGATTTTACAAGTTGTGAATGCGTTCAACTACAAGAATCCCTGTAAGTCTAAGTTAGTCATCAGAGAGTGAAGCCTAACCTAACAAAAATCAACATTTAGAGGGAAAAGGGCTAAAACAAAATAGCCTATAGTGCCATTTATGCTATGCTATGCTATGCTATGCTATGGGGTTTTGCCTATTGGCCACTGCATCTAGGGTTATTAACGCCCTTGACCGCAAGAGTGAAGCTCTTGTTGGTCAGTATCCAAAATGGTATTCACTCTTGCAAAAGGCAGACATTTAGTGGCCTCAAATATAGGGTTATTGGAGAGAGTTATACCCTTGCTTGGTCAGTACTCAAGCACCTACCAAGGGCATTCACTCTAGCAAAAGGTGGTTGTTGCAGTGACCAATACTATTGAAAGCTTGAACAAATGCTATGATCCCAAATCCTTGCTGACTTCATTTTGTAAAATATACAGTAAAAATCGCTAAGATCTTCCGCACACATTAAAGTCAAAATTGAAGGGACTGAACATTTATTTTGACTTTTCAACATAGAGATTATATGATACTGGGACCCACAAATTATTGTGAGTTATTCAGTGTTTTTGAGTTAACCGTTTTTGAGTTATTAGTTCTCCACTGTATTTCAATTGTTAGTTTGAGTGGCACATTGCAGAGGCGGATTGGGGGGTGCGGGGGGGGGGGGGGGGGCTTACAGTGGTGTCAGACCCCCCCCCCCATCCCTAAGCTAAAAGGGATGTGGGGGTGTTAATCCATGACTACCACCTAACACAGACACTTTCATGGTTTCATGCCATGCCAGAGTTTTGGCAAAGAACAATATGGATCACAAATTCACATCTTGTTCTCCAAGGAGTGGCCTCCAATACATATTTTACATTCAAATTATCAGTTTCTGGGAGCAAAGCCCCTACCCCACCCCCAACCATCACTTTGGAACCCCCCACCCCCACCCCAGGGCTGGACCAGTTGATTCGTAATGGGGGTGGGGTGGGGGGTTCCATCCAGGGTTCGGGGAGATGTCTTGGGATAAGGGGCAGTGCTCTTGTGGGGGCCCAATAGGAATTGTTCGGAAATAATTAAGGGGAGTAATTTCATGGTGTTTAGGAGTTATCTTGCTGTGACGAGGTAATGGGTTAAAAGGCTAAGTCTCTAGGGAAGACTTTAGATAATTTGCCTTTAGCCCACTTCTCTAGGGTATGGGAGATGAGCAACTTTCCCGGCCCCTTTTCATCTAATAAATTTATATTTGTGCCCGGGTTCTGGCTCGTCAGATGGTTGTAAGAAATACAAGTGGTTGAATTGCTCTAAATGGCAGACAGAGAGAAGTAGGGTTTTACATGAAATTACAAGACTCCCACTCTCATCAGTCTGACCAAAGGGTTCAGGATTATTTGACACTTGTATTTTATTTACTCCCAAAATCTGCATAAGATTATGCAACAATAATAATAAAGCAGCTCAATGGCGCCAAAACAAAATATGGTTAAAACACAATGAAATCCGAAAGGAATTCACAAGACTTTTGTCTTTCTATAAGGTTCGCCCCATGCCGGAAGGGTTACTAATTATATTCGGTGTCCGTAGGAAAGTTCAAATGATTGGCGCAGTCAGGTAGACTTAGCTGTTTGAAGTTCTGGGCTTGCTCGTCAGGTGAGAGTAGCTCCCAGTCGTTCCTATTACGGCTTCGCGGGATGGCACGGTTCAGGCGTGGTCTCCTCGCGGATTCTGGGTGCGGGTTGTCTTGGCGACGGACCCGTCTTGGTGCGTGGTGGAGTCCGGGATGATCGTCCGGCCCACGATGCCCTGCTGATAATCACAGGAGAAGGTGGATGTAGATCTCTATGGCTTAGAGACAAGGGGCTTCAGTCGGCAGGGAATTAGTGAATCCCAACCGGCTTGAAGGCTTCCCTTGTACAATAGCACTACATGTAGTTAATAAATAAACTGAATTTCAGTTAACAAACTGAGATCAGTAAAACATAAAAGGTGATCAAGACATCATCACTCTCCATCCAACACCTGGAAAGGAATGGTATCATAAAGTGCAAGATTGCGGCCCATAGGTTTCCTACTAAAAATAGTGCAAGATTGCGGCCCATAGGTTTCCTACTAAAAATAGACAAAAGGGTTAGTAGGCATAAACTCCGGTTCTGGTACCAAAAGTGTTCAAGTCAAAAACACACACACACAAATAATCAGTGCACATAAATAGAATAGAATGTTTACCACTTCTTTTCTATAGCATATCTATCTACTCCTTATTCATCATTGAACATAGGATCTAGATCAAAACTAGAGTCAAACAAACCAGATCTCAATCACCTGCCATCAATAATACTTACTAGTGGGCTTATGATGACTGGTTGTGAGTGTTGCTCTAGCTACGTTTCAGCATCTTGTGTGACAACTTTTTCTCACCACTCCAATTATAGCCTTCACTTTCAAACAATGAAAGCCTGCTATTGGTGTATTACAGTCCACACGTCACAATTTGCTGTTCTAAATGTACTGAACAATCACGCGCCTATTCCATCCTTAGCACATTCCTGACATTCCTAACCTTGTGATTAGAACAGCAAAACCATCTTCAAAGGGAGATAACCGTGGTTGTCACTTTCTTGTGATGAGACGGTAGAAAGGGGGGGGGGGGGGTGAAGGGAGATAACCTCGGTAGGTGGTACGTGCCGACCGGGGAGAAAGAGATAACGCCCTTCCGCGGCGTTCGTTTGAAGCGGCGGGGCAATTAACGTGGCGGCTGGACAGAGAAATGAAAAGGCGCAGGGGGGGAAGGGGGGGGGGGGTGTAGATAAGAAATAAAGAAAGCGGGTCGCGCGGGACACTTACGTCACACTTGCCTAATTCAATCGGTCAAACAGGGGAAGTTACTCTGCCATGAGGTAAATCCCCAGCCTTTGCTTCTTGTGTTTGAGGAGACACACAGCATGTAGAACGCAGTGCGTCATTCTGAAATTGATGTCATTTCTATTTTTACGTCACAGTTTGCAAATTCTATCACTTTGTAGCAACTGGTCACCCCTTATTTTTCTACAAAATGCTTGCAAGTCGCTGACTCGCATCCTACGGTTTCAAGCTTCGACGCCATTGTTCCATTGTCGCTATGGTATTTGACCGAGTGACTCTAATTTTCACGAAGTGCTCTCCCCTATTTCTTTTCCGAAAATCGTCTGTTGGGGCGAAGTCCCCAGAAGATTTTGCAATTTAGTGATTATTAAGTCACAAACCAAGCCATATTCTTACTTTTCACCTTTGTATAAGGTACACATATACTTGGGACAAAGTGGGGTGGGGTGGGGGGCAGAGGGGTGTGTGTGTGTCTGGAAACAAGGAAAACCCCCTCTGGATCCGGTCCTGCACCCCTTCTTAAAGATCCATCAGATCACGTGTCAAAATCACGGGTTTCACATGTTTTCCCTCTTATAGCTGGTAGGAAATCTTGTTTTGACCTGGTTTTACTCCCATACAAATGGCCCCAAATTGAAAACGAAACATCATTTTAAAGAGCAGCCTCAGTTTCAAGTTGGGGGCATTTGTATATGGGTCACAGCTACCCAGAAAAAAACCAAGGGACTTAATCGTGGTGGGTCAGTGTGTCTTTAACTACCTGATCCCAGTGATATAGTTTCTGATTTTTCTCAAAACAAACAAACAAACCAAAAATAGTGATAGGCAATTATGATCGATACAAGGCAATTATGCATACAATATGCTTTTGTCTGTGTTGTTAATTGTTGTGCTATGTGATGCTGGCTTTTATCATTGGTTGACATTAGCCTGTAGTAGGGGTCAACAGTAACATGAGAGCTGTACAATAGATGATTTTCTACAGCAAAGGAGAATCATGGTACAGTTTAGTCTCTTGTGGAAGACTATATGACTCTCGAACGAGGGGGGCCCTTGCACCAGCTTTGGTGCTGCACACCAGCTGTGTCCTCAAATCCCTTTGGCCGAGAGAGTGGGGATGTACCCTGGGTAAGGCATCTCCGCTATAAACGAATTCTCGCCCAGCCCGCCAGAATAGTATCTGCCCCCTCTGCTATCTGACAGTCATTGTCAGAATTGATAGACTAGCATACATGCAATTGCATGGATGCTCCTACTTTCAGGATGTCCTAAAGTTCAGGATTGTTTTGTCCAGGATGTCCTGAAGTTCAGGATTTTTTTTTATTGCCTGGACTCCCCGGATTATGAGAATTTGAGAAGATGCATTTTGCTGGTTGTAGAGGTCATGAAGTTTAACCAGAAGTGAAAGTGCAACGAGAGCCTGTCAATTACATTGGAAACTGTTGTTTCCCTTCAGCTTCCGGGGGGCATTGGAACCCCCCAGAGGGGCGCTGTACGTCCCTGCACTCCGCAGGGGCCGGGGCAGCCCCTGGCCCCTGCCTTGCATTAAAAAAATTAATAAATCCAGGAGCACCCATGCGATGTTGTGGTTTATCCAGCCTCAGACAGTCAGGACACGGAGGGACCTTTGTTGTTAATTGTTGTGATATATAATGTTGTAGTTCATTCACTCTGTGTCTTATTCCCTTTATCCAGCCTCAGACAGTGAGGACTCGGAGGGGGAGGACCTTTGTTGTTAATTGTTGTGCTATATAATGTTGTATTTTGGGGGGTTCATTCACTGTGTGTCTTGTTCCCTTTATCCAGCCTCAGACAGTGAGGACTCGGAGGGGGAGGACCTTTGTTGATAATTGTTTTGCTATATAATTCATTCACTCTGTCTTATTCCCTTTATCCAGCCTCAGACAGCAGGACTCGGAGGGGGAGGACCTTTGTTGTTAATTGTATATAATGTTGTAGTTTTGGGGGGTGTGGGGGGGGGGGGGGGTGTTCATTAACTCTGTGTCTTGTTCCCTTTATCCAGCCTCAGACAGTCAGGACTCGGAGGGGGAGGACCTTTGTTGTTAATTGTTGTGCTATGTAATGTTGTAGTTTGGGGGGTTCATTCACTCTGTGTCTTATTCCCTTTATCCAGCCTCAGACAGTCAGGACTCGGAGGGGGAGGACCTTTGTTGTTAATTGTTGTGCTATGTAATGTTGTAGTTTGGGGGGTTCATTCACTCTGTGTCTTATTCCCTTTATCCAGCCTCAGACAGTCAGGACTCGGAGGGGGAGGACCTTTGTTGTTAATTGTTGTGCTATATAATGTTGTAGTAGTTTGTTCATTCACTCTGTGTCTTGTTCCCTTTATCCAGCCTCAGACAGTCAGGACTCGGAGGGGGAGGACCTTGTTGTTAATTGTTGTGATATATAATGTTGTAGTTTGGGGGGTTCATTCACTGTGCGTCTTGTTCCCTTTATCCAGCCTCAGACAGTCAGGACTCGGAGGGGGAGGACCTGGGCACCATCCGTCCCTCCCTCATCCGGGAACTGCGCAACATTCTGGACCTGTACCCCGACGATGGACAGATTCTCAAGGTTGGATTGAACTCTATTTTGTGTTGGGCTTACCATATTATGGAGACTATGTAAAGGGGGCCAGCCGACTCACATGTGCGGTTTCAGCTGTGTGACTATCCGACTGTTACGACATCTGTGAGGCATGATTCTCGTGGAAAAAAAGAACTGTTTAAATGAATCTGATGAAAGCCTACAGTTTTTCGTTCACTGTACCCATGAAGACCCTAATTCATGAATCTCATACAATGTACAGGGCTCCCAGGGACCCCCATTTGGGGGTCTATGAAGCACTAAAATTCTAAAGGACCCTCTAAAAACACAAAAGCTGTAGGTTCGGTATAGGTCCTTTATGAGACGACAACTGTGACGACACTCATGCCGCACTTGCTTGGCGCTATCCCGCCAGGCAAGTGGGGCTCTAAATAATATAGTCCAGACCATGATTCACATTTCAACACATTTATTATTCATAGTAAAGCAACATCAAATTTGTAAAATACATCAATAAAGCATAGCAAACATTATTAAAATGATTTACCCTAAATGAACTACAGTACATGTTTGGCAATTTATGGGCACAGGTTTGGGAGGTAGGCGTGGCGGTACATGTTTAATCATGAAAACATCTGTTAAGCATACATTATGTCCAATAACATAATGTTCTGTGAAATTCCCTCCAGTCACCTGGCCCCGGGCTTTAGCAAGCATTACCAGGCTCTCAAGCGTTCAGCTTGCCCATTAATGTCAGATCCCACTAGGCGTGTGGAGGCGTAAACCATCCAACGACACGGCTTTTAACAGGAGTCCACCTGTAGCACTTCGCGCCTCACGCACCAGTTCATGACATGATAACCTTGCCTCCCCTTGCAGGGGGATACCCAGGCTTCAGCAGACTGGAGGCGCCAGCATCCGTGAACCGAACCAAATCCATGGTTGTAAAGGGCTCCCCTCGGATACTGGGTTTTTGAAAAGATGTTATTTTATCATTTAGATTTGCAATTTTTAAGCCTTTAGTATGTAACTCTGTTTTGATGACAATTTTATTAGACATAGCCACAACTACCTCCCGCCACTAAATCTGATTCACAGATTTCCCCAAACCTGTGATCTAGCACCGCAGAAAGCTCATAATGCCCTCTTGTAAACTTGCCCGGAAACGCTGGTTGCCCACAGCTGTGAGGTGTACCCCATCCTTATGGAGGCACTCCTCGTCGGCTGTGATCTGCGGGTGTTTGACCACCGAACCACCCTCATGAACTACCAGATGTCGGGCCTTGCGCTGACATTTGCTCATGGCCTTTTTGGCTCCTTGCAGAGACTTAGCATAGCGCCAAGCAATCCTGGGTAGCATGTCAGACCACACCAGGTGAGTATTGGGCATCCTGGCTCTTAGGTAAAGCACCACTGTCTCCAACTCTTGCAGCCATTCCCATGTAGAAGTGCGGCAAATGTCATTGGCCCCGAGGTGTAGGATCATATGAGCTGGTGGGTGCCCAGTGAGATTTTCATCCACCAAGCCTCTCAGCCCCGATATCTGAAGACCTGGCCTACCTACCCAGGTAACTGCGAGTGGAACTTTGAGCTGGTCAACCCTAGATTGTAGGTACGACTCAAGCCTGCTGACCAAACTTGAACCGACAATCCATATACCTGTAATAAATGTAGGATTTCTTAAGTGAGCGCATACCAATGTTAATAAAAACAACAGTGGAACCTCCCTTGTGCGACCTTCAAAATTCATCCAATTGATGTCTTATAAGAGGGGGGGGGGGGGGGGGGGGCTAAAAGGGGGGTACTTTTAATGCTTGCCAAGAAGGGCAATGTCTCAGAGAAGTCGGTCTTGGAAAGAGGGGGGGGGGGGGGGAGGGTCTTAAAATGGGAGGTCCTAATAAGGGAGGGTTCCACTGTAACACCAATTACAAATGTTAAACCATGTTCAGCTTCCTTCCGGCGTAAACCAGTAGAAGTGATACACTTTGTAAAGCTAATACAACTGTTGGTAAAATTACACTTCAGTTTGCTAGGTAGTCATGAGAGCAGTTAGCTTCTCTTCCCTGGCGTAACCAGTAGAAGGTTGGCTTCTCCTGCCAAGGCTGTGCTTCCCCGGCGTAAACCAGTAGAAGAGATACACCTTCAAAGGCTGTTAATATTAACCAAACTAACCATATCAAAAACAGGCTAGTTTACAATTACCTTCCCTCCACTTGTGTAAATGGGATTGGGAACATATCTTGTACGGCTGCGAATCATGTAGACCAAGTAGAAAAAAAACCCCCCCCAAAAAACCCCATTCATCATGTAACTAAGTCAGCATCGATCATGGTTAAAGTTGTTTTAACCTGGTGGGTCAGGGTTGGCAATTATGGACTCCGAATGGTTACACTTATCATACCCTTCCTGGCGTAAACCGGTAAAGGTTATTGCCTCGTGGCAAGTTTGCAAATGACCCTCAACTTCATGACCTGCTAGCAGGATGGATGTATGTTTTGACTGCTTCTGAACGCCATCGACCCATCCTCATTATGACCTCAACGGAAACCCCGTTGTTTGCGGCAGTGGTTGCTGCTCCAATACGGAATGAATGCGATGAGAAACGGGCAGTGTTCCACCCTAAGAACCTGGAAGCTTTTTTCAGCACTGCCGTGAATTGGTAACGGGTAAGTGGTTTACCCCCTAGGTGGATGAACAGTGTATCATTTTGTGGGGGACGAACACTGAGGTAATTCGTCAAGGCGCGAACTGGACAAGCCGAAGGTGTGTCATCAACAGCTTTAACCTGAAGACATGATCCTTTGTTAAGCTGATCTGTTTTTGCACCTCGGATGTTGATCATGATTGACTCCTCGACCCTGATGTCTGATCGTACTAAGCCTTGCCTACCCCCAGGACAATTTTGTCCTTGACCTAAAAGCTCGCTCACCCGAAGGAAGCCAAAGAAGGCCAGTGAAAATGCAGCCCGGAAAAGCTGTTCTTCGTATGTGTTGTTGCAGACAGTCGAGAGGGCTCCCATCAGTTGCTTCAGCCTGTCGAAAGTTATGGGCAATCTGTTGTCACTTCGGCAATCAGACTTGGCGAAACCTTTCATCAGTTTTTGTAGAAGAAAGCTGTTGGTAGGATCTTCCCAACCGTTGAGCTTGTGTTTTAGTCTGATGCCAGCCAAGTATGTTTTTGCTGTCCCGCAAGACCTGCCTTGAAGTGATAAGCTTGCTGCAAACTGGGTGACCTCGTGAGTTGGGGCTGGCCAAGCTGTAGGTAAGTGGTTGGCAATCCTGAAGTCATCGAACAGTCTGACCCCCGTCTCATAAGCTGCATGCATGGTTGGTGCAAATCCCGCAGTGACTAGTCTGTTAATCTCGTCTTTAATAGCAGCAGCTGTAGGCTGTCCGGGATTGCTCTTGGGTGTTCGTCTGCCCTCGGTGCTAGGGACCGGAACCGCTTGAACTGTGCACGAGACAGAGCATCGGCAATGTTGTTATCCTTGCCCGGTATATGCCTAGCTTTGAATAGCAAATTATTCTTCAGGCAGGTTAAGACAAGGAGACGTGTGAGGTGCATAGAGGGGGGTGAGCGTGTTGACTGTTTGTTGAGAATGTGTACTACTGCCTGATTATCGCAGTGTATAACAACCTTCTGGTTCTGTAATTTGTCAGCCCACAGTAGTACAGCCAGCACAATGGGGAAAAGTTCTTTGAAGGTAATATCTGGGCCTTGAGCCAGCCAACTAGCTGGCCATCTGCCACATGCCCATCGACCTTGGAAATAGGCCCCATAACCGATACTGCCAGCCGCATCTGTAAACAACTGAAGGGTGTCGCTGTCTTCCCAGTGATCACATAGCATGATGCTTCGCCCGTTGTAGCCATGTAAGAACTGAATCCAAATGTTCAAATCGTCCACCATTGCAGCAGTGACCCTGATGCGGTGATGTGGCAACTTAGCATGACAAGTTGCGTCGATGAGTCGTCGGCAGAAGGCACGACCGGGCACCACTGCTCTGCAGGCAAAATTTAATTTGCCGATAAGTGACTGCAGCTCTCGAAGTGAGGTCTTTGTTTTCGCCCGCATCTCATACAATCGTGCCAAAAGATCATCCACCTTATCCTGTGGCAACTGGACTTCCAACAACTCGGTATCTACCACCAGACCAAGGAACTTGAGTCTGGTTGCCGGACGGTATAGGTCCTTTATTGAAGATACCACAGACGTTTCAGAGCTTAGCTCTTTTTTCAATGTGATGAAAAAGTGACAAAAAATGAGGAATAAGGGTGAAGACACTGAGTAGAAATCAGAGCAAGGAACCTGAGAGAGAGAGAGAGAGAGAGTGGTCTTCTGAATCATTTAAGTGTGACCCTCTAAAAGTTTGTGCAGGGGGTTCCCAGGGATGCACTAGAAACATTCTTTTTAGCAGTCGTAATGCCACTGGGACCCTCTATCCCGCATCTTAAGGACCCTTTATAGTGTAAGTGACTAGGAGTCCCTGGGACCCCTTGTTTTGCGGGGCGATTGGGAGCCCTGATGTATGAACAGAGATTTCATCAGATGTTATTTTCTGGTGTGTGTGTGTGTGTGTGTGAGTGGTAGGAGTAGACCGTGTTGTGCAGGTGGAATGGATGACATGAAATAACATGGCATGCATCCTGTGCGCCAATAGCAGTCTAAATGAAGACTTTGGGCGTGGGCAGGATAAACTTCCCCAGTAGGAAGAAGAAGAGAACTCAAAATAATTGTGTGTGTGTGTTGTGTTTCTATTTTCCTCTCCACCCATAGGTGTAAATGGGTACCTAACGTCAGTTTGGGGGGGGAAATCCTACGGATGAGACTTTAAACTGAGGTGCTGTGTGCTAATGCATGTACTAAGATCTTGCGCACACATTAAAACCCATTCCACTAATAGATAGGAGTAGGCTGTGTTGTGCCGGTGGAATGGATGACACGAACTCGCTTAGCATGCATCCTGTGCGGCAATAGCAGTCTAAATGAAGACTTTGGGCGTGGGGCAGGATAAACATCCTCAATAGGAAGAAGAAGAGAACGTAAAATATTTTTTTGGGTCTCATATCTTACCACAGGAGCTGATCCAAAATGCTGAGGATGCAGGGGCCTCTGTCGTCAAGGTGCTGACGGACAACCGCCATTTCAACCAGGACGTGGACGGACCCACATTGAAGAAGCACCCACACCTCAAGTTTTTCAAGGTGGTTCATGATGGTGTTTGGAGCCTTTGATTCTTTATTTTTTTTTAATTAAAACGTTTGAACTTTTTTCCATGTTTATAGTATAATTACCCATCTCACCTTAACAGTTATGAGAAACGTGATGGAAACAACCATTGCATGTCATACAGTACTATGATTGAGGAGGTGAATGTGGTCTATGGTTTTTCTTAGAATGTTCATGTTGTAACTGAAGAACTTTTACTAAATTATGCTTGCAACGTTTTTGCAATCAACAATTTTTATCCAAGTTTTTTTAGCAGTCGATAAAGAAGACCCATTCTCAAAATGAGGCTTTATCATGCTAGTCCTTGCCGACACGAAAGAGCGATAATTTTAGTCCCAAAGTGCCGATGCCCCCTGGTGATGAGTCAGGAGCAGATAATTTTCTGTGGCTATATACTACTAGTTCCTGACAGGCAAGGGCGATAATCTTAAGTAGGTGGTGTTCGCACCTCAGAGCACGAGACAGGGGCAGATAATTTTCAGTATAAAGCCTCATTGCCTTTAGAAAAGACTTGACGAAGGCTCTTGGCGGACATGATATGGAATTTCCTCCCAGAACATGTCCGCTCCTCTGAATCTATCTCTGCCTTTCGCTCTGCGCTTAAAACTCGCTTGTTTTGGACATGTTATAATAGTTGTTTGTGTGTGAGGGTGGGGGCTGGGGGATCCGTTTCTTCACAGAAATCTTGTGAAATTTCGTCTAGCAATGTTTTGTGAATTTCGTAAGTTATATGTAGAAGGTACAATGGAACCTCCCTTATAAGACCTCCCATTATAAGACTCCCTCCCACATAAGACCTACTTCTCTGAGACATTGCCCTTCTTCGTAAGTATTACAATTACCTCCCTTAAAGACCCCTCCATTATAAGACCTCATTTTGGACGATTTTTGAAGGTCTTATAAGGGAGGTTCCACTGTTGTAGACAATGTAAGCCTTGAAAACTTTAAATGCCTGTAAAGGAGGTAGAAGGCTGTCGTATGTTTTTGCAACTTGTCTATTATATTAACCCTTTCACCGCCAATGTCGCATTTTTGCACCACAATGATTTAACACATGTCACTAAAACTCTTGAAATCAGGGTCTGTTTTTCAATGATATTGTGTTCCTAATTTGGGCAGTACGGATTGACCCCATTCTAAATGTGTCACAGATAAATCCCACAATATTTGTAGGCAAAATCTTTTTTGTAGACAAGTAAACTTAATGGACATTTTTGGCTCAAAGATGGCTGGTGGTGAAAGGGTTAAGTATAATCCTTCATGTAACTGGTATGTCAATGGCAGTATGATTTTATTTCCAGTATTGTATCTAAGCATGATTGAGGAGGTGAATGTGGTCTATGGTTTTTCCTGGAATGTTCATATTGTAACTCTTTTATTCTTGTACAATTGTGAGTGTGTGTGTGTGCTTGTGTATGTCTGTGCGTGTGTGTGTGCATGCATGCGCACGCACACGCGTGTGTGTGTGTGTGTGTGTGTGTGTGTGTGTGTGTGTAAGTAAGTAAGTAAGTAAGTAAGTAAGTAAGTAAGAGAGTGTTATATGCAAGCATCAAGTGTATTTTACTTTCTAGTGAATTATTATTTGTTTTTTTGCCTTAAATTTTCTTTGTTCTCAATGTAAAGTGCACTGAGCTCATGTGATGATATCAGTTATTGTGACTTTGCTGTGGGATATTGCTTTTATCCTTTCTCGAGAGACCTGTTTATCCTATGAGGTCGAAGACCGAATAGGATAAACATCAAGGTCTCGAGAGATAGGATAAAAGCAATATCCCACAGCAAAGTCATAATAACGATTATATACCGATATTTTACCTCTTTCAGATAAAATCAGCTGACAGTGATAATCAAACACGCAACAATGAAGCGAGACGCCGTGCATGCAGATCTAAAATAATACTAACCACTTCACCGTAGCAAGAAAATCCCACTCATCCACAAATAATATAGTTCTCCAAGTTTGTCGTGAACTATGTTGATTTTGCACAAGCGATACATTATGAAAGGAAACTGATTATTAATAGAGACATGAACCGTACTGGCCTCAGCTGTACAAAAAATATCCATTACAATGACATATTCTTCTTTCACTTCAATCACTAAGGAGTTATTGTCATTTAGCCAATGACGAACTTTCAATGATGACGTAATTTCGGTGATTGCGTAAGTTCACTAACATGACGTTTTAGGGCGTCCCGCTAAGAAGGCTCTATGTGCAGTGCTACTGCCTTGAGTATGTAGTTGTTATGCGCTATTTTTATCATTTGCAATTTCACTAACAGTTGCTGTTCACAATTTTTTCTCAATGTAAAATGTTCATCAGAAACAACCTTTTGCATTTATTGGGTTAAGGCACAGGGTTAGGAGTATGTTTGGGCTTTTTGTTTTACTAAACATCACTTGATGCAAATAAAGAAAATATGGCTTGAGTACTGCAGACAGTCGCATGCGAGTGTACCTTGATGTGTGATAGTGATAATGATATGTCAAGTTTCTAATAGCAACGGTGTATTCTTACACCTTTT
>JAGGCT020000301.1:12500-29920 GCA_017654935.2 Phymorhynchus buccinoides | reverse complement strand
TTCTCCCCATTCTTTAAGTTCCCTCCTAAGTTTAACAATCTCAGCCATGGTTGTAAATACAACTATTCAAAATAAAAACAAAGCTGCTGAGTTGAATGTATCAAACAACACTTAACTATTTCAACATAAACAGAAATAGCATGCACATCAAAATAAAGTCATAAATAGCATTCAAACAAATCAAATCAAAACACAGTGAACCAAATCACAATAACTTTCCCATTGGACACAAGATAAGTTTTGAAAAGGAACTACCGTTTGAATTGAAATTTGTTAGACTTTATGAGAAAAAAATATCCCGGACGCGAGCCCCCAATTAGATGTGACGAGGTAAAGACGGAGTGGGTTAAAAGGCTAAGTCCCTAGGGAGAGACTTTAGATAATTTGCCTTTAGCCCACTTCTCTAGGGTATGGGAGATGAGCAACTTTCCCGGCCCCTTTTCATCTAATAAATTTATATTTGTGCCCGGGTTCTGGCTCGTCAGATGGTTGTAAGAAATACAAGTGGTTGAATTGCTCTAAATGGCAGACAGAGAGAAGTAAAGTTTTTACATGAAATTACAAGACTCCCACTCTCATCAGTCTGACCAAAGGGTTCAGGATTATTTGACACTTGTATTTTATTTACTCCCAAAATCTGCATAAGATTATGCAACAATAATAATAAAGCAGCTCAATGGCGCCAAAACAAAATATGGATAAAAACACAATGAAATCCGAAAGGATTCACAAGACTTTTGTCTTTCTATAAGGTTCGCCCCATGCCGGAAGGGTTACTAATTATATTCGGTGTCCGTAGGAAAGTTCAAATGATTGGCGCAGTCAGGTAGACTTAGCTGTTTGAAGTTCTGGGCTTGCTCGTCAGGTGAGAGTAGCTCCCAGTCGTTCCGGTTACGGCTTCGCGGGATGGCACGGTTCAAGCGTGGTCTCCTCGCGGATTCTGGGTGCGGGTCGTCTTGGCGGCGGTCCCGTCTTGGTGCTTGGTGGAGTCCGGGATGATCGTCCGGCCCACGATGCCCTGCTGATAATCACAGGAGAAGGTGGATGTAGATCTCTATGGCTTAGAGACAAGGGGCTTCAGTCGGCAGGGAATTAGTGAATCCCAACCGGCTTGAAGGCTTCCCTTGTACAATAGCACTAATGTAAATAAATAAACTGAATTTCAGTTAACAAACTGAGATCAGTAAAACATAAAAGGTGATCAATCCATCATCACTCTCCATCCAACACCTGGAAAGGAATGGTATCATAAAGTGCAAGATTGCGGCCCATAGGTTTCCTACTAAAAATAGTGCAAGATTGCGGCCCATAGGTTTCCTACTAAAAATAGACAAAAGGGTTAGTAGGCATAAACTCCGGTTCTGGTACCAAAAGTGTTCAAGTCAAAAACACACACACACAAATAATCAGTGCACATAAATAGAATAGAATGTTTACCACTTCTTTTCTATAACATATCTATCTACTCCTTATTCATCATTGAACATAGGATCTAGATCAAAACTAGAGTCAAACAAACAAGATCTCAATCACCTGCCATCAATAATACTTACTAGTGGGCTTATGATGACTGGTTGTGAGTGTTGCTCTAGCTACGTTTCAGCATCTTGTGTGAAAACTTTTTCTCACCACTCCAATTATAGCCTTCACTTTCAAACAATGAAAGCCTGCTATTGGTGTATTACAGTCCACACGTCACAATTTTGCTGTTCTAAATGTACTGAACAATCACGCGCCTATTCCATCCTTAGCACATTCCTGACATTCCTAACCTTGTGATTCGAACAGCAAAACCATCTTCAAAGGGAGATAACCGTGGTTGTCACTTTCTTGTGATGAGACGGTAGAAAGGGGGGGGGGGGTGGGGGGGGGGGGGGGGGGGGGGGGTGGGGTGAAGGGAGATAACCTCGGTAGGTGGTACGTGCCGACCAGGGAGAAAGAGATAACGCCCTTCCGCGGCGTTCGTTTGAAGCAGCCGGGCAATTAACGTGGCGGCTGGACAGAGAAATGAAAAGGCGAGGGGGGGGGGGGAGAAGGGGGGGGGGGGTGTGTAGATAAGAAATAAAAGAAAGTGGGTCGCGCGGGACACTTACGTCACAGAGGCCCCCCGAAGAAAAGATTCTGGTACCGGAATCTTCCTGTGGAACGCCGACTCCACTTTCGACTTGGGCGACAGGGACAAATTAGTGGGGAGACTGGGTCGGCTGGAATGGTGGAACATCTGGTCGCAACACAGAGTTCAAAGGAGCAGGTGGGTTAGAGATCAGTGGAATGGATTCCGACTGAGGTTGGTGCGGCAATCCTGTGTTGAGTTGTCCCAAGGTTGATTGCAGAATAGCAAACACCTCTTGCCTGAGTTTCCCCTTTAGCCTGGATTCATCATTGCTGATGATGTGGTTTGGTAGGCCGATTCGGGCGAAAATGGCTTTGAGTGCCGCGGCTACCTGACTAGCATCAAGTGAGGAGATTGGGGCGGCATCGCACTGCATGGTACATATGTCGACCACGGTGACTATGTACCGGAATTTCTTCTTCCGTTTAGGTAGAGGCCCGACCAAGTCGACTGCCACTCGCTGAAAGGGAGGGGTAGGTGACGGCTGTACGTGCGGCGGCCTGTCCCGATAGTACCTTCGGTGGGTGTTTGCGGGTACAGTGCTGCCTTTCACCTGAGGTACCTGTGGCGAGTGGTCTTGGGTCGTTAGGCGGACATTCCTTGGGAAGGATTTTCCAAGTTGTGGCGGACTTGGGGACTTGGGACAATCTGGATTGGCTCGCGCGGCAATTTGGTTTGCCGCGTTGAGAGGTTTCTTCCCCGCTGAGGGAGATTTGCTCTTTGGGAAGGAGGGAGGGAGTTGGTTTGTGGATTGGGGAGAAGGGAATCCTGCTGAAACAATAGCAGGTTGAGAGGGGTGCCCTAAAAACACATACTGTGATCCAAGTATGAGGTCATAGACAGGACTGTCCATGAGCACTGCCTTGATGGGTCCCTTAACATATCTGGTGTCGACATTGATTATGGCGACTGGCAAAGTGGATGGGGGGATTGCAGCATCAGGGCCTTGCAGAGAGATGAAGTCTCCCGTGTATGCTGACGCGGGGACTAAGGATCCGCAGACGATGGCGTCGCATGACAGTCCAGTGTCATAGAGACACTGAACAGGGATGTTGTTGACAGTCGCCTGTCCAACGACTGACGGTGTGCCTGGACACTGTACTGGGGAGGGGTTTGTGCAGTTCTGCGAAGTCGAGACGACTTGCATAGTTGCAACATTTTGCCGCTTGTAAGCAAGTTTCCTGCAGTCATCCCGATTGTGGGTGTTCGACTTGCAGTATGAGCAGAATAAGGGTTGTCCCAGTGGTTGTCGTTCATGGGTAGAACTGTTTGACCCACTGTTGGAGTTGGGGTTAAACCTGCTCTGCTGTGAAGCAGTGGACCCAACTACTTGCTGTAGTTTTGGCCTTTTAGGGGCGCTAGGTTCATCATGGGCTAGAGTGTACCTATCACTTAGCTGGATGAGGTCAGCCAGAGTTGTGGCACCTTGTTCGGCAGTAAAGGTGCGTAACTCTGGGGACATGGTTTCGCGCAGTTGCTCGCCAACCATCAGTTCCCGGAGATCCTCATAGGACTCAGTTTTGGCAGAAAGCGACACCCATTTGGTCAGATAGTTCCCCAGTCTATCTGAAAATTGGGCATAGGACTCTCCCCTACCTTTTCTGGTTGACCGGAACTTTTTCCGGTAGGCGTCCGCTGTCAACTCGTATCTGTTGAGCAGGGCTTCTTTCAAAGCTGGGTAGTCGGTAATTTGGCTTGACGGAAGTTTGCTGTACACCTCATAAGCCACACCCCTGAGACTTTGGGCAAGCTTGAGGTTGAACTTTTCCGGAGCAAGCTCAAATTCCTGGGCCAGTCTTTCAAATCTATCGAGGAATGCATCGATAGACTCGGTTGCCTCATTGAATGCCTCCAATGTGAAGGTCATGGCTGAGGTATGAATGGGAGGGTGAAAAGTTTGAGGCACAGCAGTCTCAGAGTCTGCTGAGTTTTCTAGCTGCTTCATAGCTAGCTCATGATCTCGCGCCTTTTCTCGCTCAGTGGATCAAGATCGAGTTCTTTATTTTTGGCATCCTGCACTAGTTGTCTCTGCCTCAACTCGTGAGTACGGATTTGCTCTTGCTCGGCTCTCTGCTTGTCTTTCTCAGCGTCCTCGCGAGCTTTATCAGCCTCTTGAGCCTCATGAGCTCTTTGTTTGTCTTTCTCAGCCTCTTGAGCCTCCCGAGCTTTATCAGCCTCTTGAGCCTCATGAGCTCTCTGTTTGTCTTTCTCGGCCTCCTCGCGAGCTTTATCAGCCTCTTGAGCCTCGCGAGTTTTCTCTTTGTCATATTCAGATATGACAAAATTTGCTAACTCTTGGCCTGACAATCCTAGAGATTCTCCCCATTCTTTAAGTTCCCTCCTAAGTTTAACAATCTCAGCCATGGTTGTAAATACAACTATTCAAAATAAAAACAAAGCTGCTGAGTTGAATGTATCAAACAACACTTAACTATTTCAACATAAACAGAAATAGCATGCACATCAAAATAAAGTCATAAATAGCATTCAAACAAATCAAATCAAAACACAGTGAACCAAATCACAATAACTTTCCCAGTGGACACAAGATAAGTTTTGAAAAGGAACTACCGTTTGAATTGAAATTTGTTAGACTTTATGAAAAAAAAAATATCCCGGACGCGAGCCCCCAATTAGATGTGACGAGGTAATGGGTTAAAAGGCTAAGTCCCTAGGGAAGACTTTAGATAATTTGCCTTTAGCCCACTTCTCTAGGGTATGGGAGATGAGCAACTTTCCCGGCCCCTTTTCATCTAATAAATTTATATTTGTGCCCGGGTTCTGGCTCGTCAGATGGTTGTAAGAAATACAAGTGGTTGAATTGCTCTAAATGGCAGACAGAGAGAAGTAGGGTTTTACATGAAATTACAAGACTCCCACTCTCATCAGTCTGACCAAAGGGTTCAGGATTATTTGACACTTGTATTTTATTTACTCCCAAAATCTGCATAAGATTATGCAACAATAATAATAAAGCAGCTCAATGGCGCCAAAACAAAATATGGATAAAAAACACAATGAAATCCGAAAGGATTCACAAGACTTTTGTCTTTCTATAAGGTTCGCCCCATGCCGGAAGGGTTACTAATTATCTTCGGTGTCCGTAGGAAAGTTCAAATGATTGGCGCAGTCAGGTAGACTTAGCTGTTTGAAGTTCTGGGCTTGCTCGTCAGGTGAGAGTAGCTCCCAGTCGTTCCTATTACGGCTTCGCGGGATGGCACGGTTCAGGCGTGGTCTCCTCGCGGATTCTGGGTGCAGGTTGTCTTGGCGACGGACCCGTCTTGGTGCTTGGTGGAGTCCGGGATGATCCTCCGGCCCACGATGCCCTGCTGATAATCACAGGAGAAGGTGGATGTAGATCTCTATGGCTTAGAGACAAGGGGCTTCAGTCGGCAGGGAATTAGTGAATCCCAACCGGCTTGAAGGCTTCCCTTGTACAATAGCACTACATGTAGTTAATAAATAAACTGAATTTCAGTTAACAAACTGAGATCAGTAAAACATAAAAGGTGATCAATCCAACATCACTCTCCATCCAACACCTGGAAAGGAATGGTATCATAAAGTGCAAGATTGCGGCCCATAGGTTTCCTACTAAAAATAGTGCAAGATTGCGGCCCATAGGTTTCCTACTAAAAATAGACAAAAGGGTTAGTAGGCATAAACTCCGGTTCTGGTACCAAAAGTGTTCAAGTCAAAAACACACACACACACAAATAATCAGTGCACATAAATAGAATAGAATGTTTACCACTTCTTTTCTATAACATATCTATCTACTCCTTATTCATCATTGAACATAGGATCTAGATCAAAACTAGAGTCAAACAAACAAGATCTCAATCACCTGCCATCAATAATACTTACTAGTGGGCTTATGATGACTGGTTGTGAGTGTTGCTCTAGCTACGTTTCAGCATCTTGTGTGACAACTTTTTCTCACCACTCCAATTATAGCCTTCACTTTCAAACAATGAAAGCCTGCTATTGGTGTATTACAGTCCACACGTCACAATTTGCTGTTCTAAATGTACTGAACAATCACGCGCCTATTCCATCCTTATCACATTCCGGACATTCCTAACCTTGTGATTCGAACAGCAAAACCATCTTCAAAGGGAGATAACCGTGGTTGTCACTTTCTTGTGATGAGACGGTAGAAAAGGGGGGGGGGGGGTGAAGGGAGATAACCTCGGTAGGTGGTACGTGCCGACCGGGGAGAAAGAGATAACGCCCTTCCGCGGCGTTCGTTTGAAGCAGCCGGGCAATTAACGTGGCGGCTGGACAGAGAAATGAAAAGGCGAGGGGGGGGGAGGGGAGAAGGGGGGGGGGGGTGTAGATAAGAAATAAAGAAAGTGGGTCGCGCGGGACACTTACGTCACAGCAGCCCAATTTACATAAATTTGAAAACTTCCAAACTATTTAGCATAAAATTATCATCAACAAACTCCTTTCAGACTTCGGCCAGAGTAAGGGCTACAAAATCCAATAGTTAGTTTTGTGACGTCACTTCTGGTTTGGGCTATTCTGTGAACCAAATAAAAGCTGTCTGACCATAGCTGGGGCACTTCCGGTTCATACTTTCGGTTCAATAATCTACCGTAAATGTTGCAAATCTACTTTAGAGCAAAGTCTGAAAATATGAACGAAATCTGTTCAGCCGTTTTTGAGTTAATTTAGATTGAAATTGTGCCGATTTTGCGGTTTTTCGGCCATATTTCGCCGAATGTTTGGCAAAATGATTTAATATAACTAATTTGGCAATCACTTAATGCCCCGCAACTTTCCTCAAAATCTCAGCCAAATCGGACGAAAAAGGTGCAGAAAAAGAAGGAGAAAATAAACACTCTTACAAATGCAACAGTGTTCTACCTAAAGGGTAGAATCCTAATAAAACGGAAGAAAACTCTACACATTCAGTAAACTTTGTAACAAAAGAAATTCAGACACCTATAGTTTTGACATAAGCCAGCAACCATGCATTTTTTATAAGGCACAAAATGCAGTACTTGTGTGTCATTATAGGCGCGTGCAATGACGTCGCAGGGGAGGAGTTAAGCAGCTATGGTAGGAAAGCATAAAAGCGTCAAAAGTAATGAGATCTGAAATCTGCCGGACTTTAAATGACCACTGCATCTACCGTCCATCGTGTAGATGGTGTTTCCCACGCTGTCCTTGCTCAGGACAATGTATTCAATATGTGTGTAAAGGGAAATCGCTTAAGCCCTTGCAAAAATTTAGGTTTTTTTTAACAGAATGGCTATAAGAAGTTGGTGCATTTGTAATGCAGAATAATTTGCTTTAATAAAACGCTTTGTGTCCAATGCTTTTATTTGTGAACCTCAAAAACAAACTCAGTTATCATTAACTTTCTGAATTGTGAGTGTGTGCATGCATGCTTGCATTTCGCATTGTATTTATCTTTTAAGGAAAACAACTGTTGGATGCACGTTTATTTGCTGCTGCATTTAATAAAAAACCCGGATCCCAGCTCTGTTTTTTGGATCTTGATTTTTTTAATATTTCCTTTTTTGTGATGTTTGCTTAACTTGAGTCTTTTGTCTAACTCTTTCATTCCTGGTTTTACACTAACTGTTACTTCCCCTTATTCCTATGTTTCTATTATCTATCTATTCCCTTCATTCCTGGATTTATAGAGGGTTGAAAATGTGATAATGGGGTACTTATTTTAGAGACTTACGGTAGTAACCCACATTACACGAACCTAAGAATGTCATATACCGTTGTGTAGGGAATTGATGTGAGAAGCTGTTTGTGACCATGTTGACACATTATGGTGACATGACAGATGACACACAGGTGTAAAACAGGTAAGTTTACAATTTAACATAAAACATACCATCATGCCATACATGCAGGTCAGTGTTTTTAAAGCAAATTGTATATTTCATGCACGCACTCACCAAGCGATGCCTCCTGTACATCCCCATGTATTGTGCTTGTCATTACTCCACAGATAAGTGTCACCATTGTCACCATAATTGTCCCCAACACATCAACAGTTTATTGTCTGTTTTGACGATTATGTATGGATACAACACAAATATATAGAGGACAAGCACCACACTATTTTGCACACTTTTTTTACACAGATAATATTTTCACGTTCCCTATCTACGCATGTATGTACCCCTGTCACAGTCATCACATCACATGTCACACATAGGTGACACGTGTGTGACACACCTTGAAGCAGTCATTGTGACGCTGTTTGGAGCACAGATACCACACTTTTCACACATCATTGTAGTTTGACACGTTTTGAAGGGGTGTCGGTATAGCTGACACCAGTGTGTGCATGCTTGTACTTGGGGTGTCGTGCCGTGCACAACACACAGGTGTGCTTGTCACCTACACCTTTGTTTTTCTCTGGCTCCTCGGTGCGGTTTTTTTTTAGGTGTTATTGTTGGTATATTCTAGCAGAGAACTGATCACTTCATCAGAGTAATATAACTGAAAATAATCTTGCGCTTTCATTGATGTGTCTAACACACACACAGGCCCTGATCGATGTTTGAATTCCGTCCTAGTTTCGGTTTTGGTGTGACATAATTCCCCCTAATCCACTCAAAACTCGGTCGAGTGTAGAACAAATGGTAAGTTTTGATAATCTAACTCCTCACCACTAGCATCATCACCACCTACATGCGCTTCAATAGCTGCCACGAACTAAACTCACTCTTCTTCTGTCAAATTGGTCAGAATCAGAATTTTCTTCACCTTCTATTTTCACTACCAACAAAAACTGCCACGTGCACAGTACACACACCTACTACACGCATTCACTCAAAACGACCCCTTTCCCACAGAGCTGGAAGGAGGAGGGGGTGGGGGAAAGGGAAGGGTAAACGGCTGGGGGGGTCTGGCATCACATTCCATTCATAAACAGTCCCGTTAGGGCTGGGTCAAGGGTAAATGACGTACTTTGATGGCGCGAATTGCGGTAAGTCCAAAGTACGATCCCGGAATACCGGTCTCTCGGATTGAAAGGAGTTATTTCTTCCAGAACGGTTTTCCGTTCTCCAGGATTGAAAGGTATTAAGCCTTGAAACCGGAAAACCGGTCTGCAGGATTGAAAGAGTTAAAAACAATTGTGACAAGGGTGGTCGAATTACTGAGTGGTAAATTACACTAGTTAATAAAGAAATGATTCAGACAGATCACTGTCCGTTGTCCTAAACAGCGGGGTGGTCGCTATACTGGAGACACCCTTAGTAATAAATAAGAAGCACAAAAACTGTCCAGTATACTGAGGTGCCCGTTAAGTGAGGTTCGACTCTACATTTTTTTTTAACCTGTCAGGCCAAGTCAACAAATCTGACAGAGAGTATCCTCTATTCTGTCATGAAAATATAAAAAATGATTTTAACAAATTAAACAAATGCAAGTGTTTTAGAGTACTCTTTCTTTTGTCATCATGCTAGATGGCATCAATTAGTGAAAAATGAATTTCTGGCACACAAATAGACGTGAATGAAATCGAAAACTATGTACAGTTTGACATATAAGTATGAGTTATCTCCTTTGCGGAAACAACTCTTTTGAATTTCCCGGAAGTGAAGAGTAAGCTTTAGAGAGTTATCCGAATTTAGCCCACGTTTAACGACATCACTTAGTGTTTCTTAGACTAATTTCGGTAAAAACGTGATTCGCACGCAAAGCGACCTCTAGTGGAATTCAACCCAGGCTGATATTGCATAACTTGTGTGCTCAGATTCAAACGACCACAAAATGTTCAGTATGACAACTGACCTAAATGCCGTGATAACCGAGGTAAATTCACCTTCGTTTAGTTTCAGGTTCTCTGAGTTCACCACTACCCTGAACAATCCTTACCATTCCCGGCAAAATACCTGGCAGCACCTCAGCCAGCCCTTCATGGATGCGTCTCGTCTGATCAAGGATATTGGTTATTCAGTTGTGGGTTTAGGGTTTTTCGGAAATCTTGCGATAAGTCTTGTCCTTTTTCGCATGCCTTCCTCAACGTCGAGCGTTTTGTTCAAAGTTCTGGTCGTGTCTGATCAACTGATGCTGATACTAGCTCCCTTTGGGGATTTACTTCACAAACACTTGGACGTGGAATACTTGAGTAGTGGAAGCTCCTGGCAATGCAAGCTGACGATGCTTATACTGCGTACCCTGTCTCCTGTATCGTCATGGATGCTGGTGTCACTCACCGTGCTCAGAGCTGCTTCTGTGCTGTGGCCACTTCGTGTCAGTGCTGCGTGGACGATGAGAAAGTCACGAATTACAGCTGGTATAGTTATCATCATTCTTACCGTGCTTAATTGTCACGTAATCAATAACTATCGCATGAGGAACAAATTCTGCGAAACATCTGGACCAGTTGTGTATCTGAACTGGATTCGTCAAATTCTAAGCCGTTTGCTTCCTTCCGCATTACTTTCTGTAACCAGCAGTGTTCTTTTGTGGTCGCTGGTCAGATCTGTCAGAAATAAGAAACGCGTACCCTTACAGCAAACCATCAAGGATTCCGGACATCAGAACGTGTCTTCACTGACTGTCACCCTGCTTGTTTTAAGCTTGTGCTTTGTATTCCTGTCGACGCCTCTGACAATGTATTTTATATTACAGCAGTATGTAAACTGGGGTGACCCAATACAAAGTGGGCAATATTGGGTCTTTTATTACGTCAGTATTGTCCTGTGGTACTCCAATTGCACTGTCAAGTTTTACTTGTTTTGTTTATGTAACAGCAAGTTCAGAGCAGAATTTGTACAAATAGTCCAGGAATGTTACCAGTTATGTCATGGGACTAAAACAAATAAAATTCCTATGAAAAGATAGATGTAAAATCTATTTGCATCTACTTGTTAAAATCTAATGTCTTGAGGAAGCATAGAACGGCATTGACAAGAACTGAATAAAATTGCACCTTATGATATGTTTATAAAAAAGTAAACCTATGTATTTATAATGTTGCAGTAAACATATTGATTGATGGCTTTTCCCCTGTCCCCCTTTTATCAATGAATCAGCTTCCTTTACACGGGTGAATTTGGGGAAATGTGTACTTTAGTTACACCTTCACATAGTTTCAGCTTTCCATGTCAAGGCATCATTCTTTTCATTTCAGAAAATAACACTAACGTAACACTAATCATATCCCTTATCTAAGACAAGCAAAATGTTGCTTTTTATATTACTAAACATTTTCAACGATAAGATTTTGTTGAAATTTGGAAGTTGCTGTTAAAAGTTATGAAGCTGATTCCCGTTTCACCCTTGTGAATGAGTCCATTCAAAACCTAGTCTTGCTGCCTCTTCTCAATCAGTTACCCTGCGCAGGAATGCGGACAGGGTCTTCAAATTGACATTTGCCATCAGTCAGTTAAAGCGCGCAGTAATGCGGACAGGGTCTTCAAATTAACATTTGCCTTCAGTCAGTTAAAGCGCGCAGGAATGCGGACGGGGTCTTCAAGCTGACATTTGCCTTCACTCAGATAACCTGCGCAGGAATGTGGACAGGGTCTTCAAGTTGACATTTGCCTTCAGTCAGTTAACCTGCGCTTATGAATGAGTCAATTCATGACCTAGTCTTGCTGCGTCTTTTCAGTCAGTTAACCTGCGCAGGACATTTGCCTTCAGTTAGTTAACCTGCGCAGGAATGCGGACATGGTCTCCAAGTTGACAATTGCCTTCAGTCAGTTAACCTGTTCAGGAATGCGGACAGGGTCTTCAAGTTGACATTTGCCTTCAGTCAGTTAACCTGCGCAGAAATGCGGACAGGGTCTTCAAGTTGACATTTGCCTTCAGTCAGTTAACCTGCGCAGGAATGCGGACAGGGTCTTCAAGTTGACATTTGCCGCACAACTATCTTCGTGGTCCAGTCTCTGTTGTGACTAGCAAAATGGAAGAGTCTAACTGTTTCCAACGAGCTACCTGGTATGAGCTACATCAACCCTACAAGGACTTGACGGATCTGATTTGGCATATCGGAAACCCTGTTAGTTTTACGTTCGGAGTTTTTGGAAACGTGATGATAATTCTGATCATAATTCGTCTTCCCTCATCCACGTCAAGCGTCTTCTTCGTAGTTCTCACAGTGTCTGATCAGATAATGCTACTGATGGAACCGTGTTTGATGATACTTTACTCTTATTTCGGTGTACCGTACATCTTCTTGACAGGTGTATGGCAGTGCAAGGTTTACATGTATTCCATATACTTGCCATTACCTCTGTCGGGATGGATGCTTGTGGCACTCACCATGCTCAGAGCTGCCTCTGTGTTGTGGCCACTTCGTGTCAATGTTGCGTGGACGAAGAGAAAGTCACGAGCCACTGTTGCCGTAGTGACCATCGTTCTCACCTTGATCAACGGTCATCTCCTTTACGGAAGCGACATTCAACACAGGAAATGCGAAGAGTGCGGATCAGGAAAGTATTACTGGTTTTGCTCAACCATCTGGCCTTGGCTCGACATGGTTCAGGGCTGTTTCTTGCCTTTCTCTTTACTGGTCCTCAGCAACACTGTTCTGTTGTGGACGTTGGTCAAATCCGTCAGAACGAACCGACAACGTATTTCTGTACAACAAGCCACCCAGGACTCCAGACAACAGAAAGTGTTCTCGTTGACTATCACCCTCATCGCTGCGGGAATTTGTTTTCTTCTCTTGCTGGCACCAAGGGATGCGTATCTGATTGCGAGAGACTATTTTGACTGGGATGATCCGATAGAAAGGGGACAGTGTCTCATGTTTCATGCAGCGGCGCATGTGCTGAGGTACACCAACAGTTCCATCAACTTCTACCTCTACTGTTTGACTGGGACCAAGTTCAGAACAGAGTTTCAGAGAATGGCTTTGGAGTTTTACGCCATTTTCTGTAAGAGTAGAAATAAAATCGCTAAAGGTCTTGGTGAACGTCAACAATATTCACAAAATATATCTATTCCCCCATGGCAACACAGTGAGTAGTAAGTCATGTTAAGGTCTCTGTGCACGTTAACATTATTAACAAAATATCACAATTCCCCCATTGCAACAGAGTGAGTTGAGAGTCATATTACAGGTGGCCTAACACTGTGGTCGCCATGGAGAAACAGAGGTATTGTATTAATATATATGTTAACATGTAACGAGACTTTAACTCCGCGTACATGTCCCTGTGACTAACGTAAAATACAACAAGGAGGTGAAGCTCAGTGTTATCCTATCGGCGGAGCCCCTAAGGACAGAACCCCTGAAGACTGGGTCTCGCTGGGGATGAAGGGTGACGAGGTGACGACGAGACAGGGGTTCTGGACGTGGCAGGCCGTGGTGGATGATTCCTGTTACATCGCAGACCTTTGCACATAGGGGGTTCGCATTCTGAAACTGGATCATTCGCACATGGAGGAGGAGTCCGGGACTTCGTCGTCTCGTTCTTGATGATCGGGGATGTCATCAGCATTGGTGGGTGTCGTGGGTGTAATCAGCATTGGTGGGTGTCACGGGTGTCATCAGCATTGGTGGGTGTCACGGATGTAATCAGCATTGGTGGGTGTCACGGGTGTCATCAGAATTGGTGGGTGTCACGAGTGTAATCAGCATTGGTGGGTGTCGCGGGAAGAGATGGCTGGAGCATTGTGAGACAGCCGCTGGTTGTCGATCCCTGCTCCTGCTTTGCTTGTCGTTGGTTTGGTTGTTGACCTCCCCTCTCTGGATTGTCTTCAGGACCACCAGGCGGCTTTCTTCATACAGAGGACTGCTGTTCAGGGAGGGACGTTTAGGTGTTTTTTCTATATTTTCAGAAGTTATTTTTTTAAGTCATCTGAAGCTTACCACAATTAAGTAACCTTTCACAAACAGTCAAGACTATGTTGTAGTATGTTTGGAAATAACCTATAGTATTCGATTGCCATTGCTAGGTTTTCACTCATGGGCAGTTGTACGTGTGTTTGCGATAATCAGTGCATTATTTAATTAATAACATGTTCTACTAAAATATGTTGCACGATACTGCTGTAAAGAAACTGAAACAAACTCTCACACACTTTGTCTCTCTCTCATCCACGCGCGTTCTTAACCAGAGTTTAACTTGGATTTTAACACACTAACACAACTTTCCGATTATCACCCCTTTATTCTTAAACTAAACGAGAACAACTTTGGTCCCTTTGTATGAGTAAAAAAATGTTCGTCTTGGGACAGGCACTGACAGGATAATTTTTACAAACACACCGTTCCTCGTGACACCAACTAAAAAACTTATCTGTCTCCGCGAAGCACCGTCTTCTCCACCGAGGTCACAAACTTGGTTGCACCTCCTCCCCAAACGTTCTCCAACCACGTTTACAAGTCCGTTGGTGCCCTTGGCACCAACACCCAACCAGCGGCTCCCTCAGAAGCGCGAGGCTGGTCTCCCTTCCTCTCTCCGGCTCCACAGGTCGAAGGTCCACCCAACAGGAAGGGGTTACAGGGGGGACTGGGCCACACACCCTGCAAGGGAACCAGACTTCCGAAAAACCCGGTTAAAAAAACGACTGATTAAAAGGGCGCAGCCTTCTAGCTCAACATCGCCAGACACAGTGCTGTGCACAACCAGACAGTGTCCTATTTGGCTGCTGGCTGTGTGAGCAGTCGAGCGAGTTACCCAATAAGTTTACGAAATTCACGTGCTACACGTGTTATAAAAAAACAGCTCTACAAAACTTGGTTTTACCAAGGGTAAAGTATATCTCCGACAAGGAGTTACTTTTTAAATTTGCAACTTGCATTTTAGTTTTACAACATGTTATATTTACCAAATTTTATACATTAATAAATTGACATATTATATCGTCAATTTCGGAATTATGCCTTTCCTGACACTGCTCAAAAATAACAACAAAAGTTGTTGTTTTTTACCTTAAATCTGATGGAAGAGATATATTACAAATAGTAATGAATAACATACAGGCACAATACTTTTATAGGAATATGCTTAATGCAGTTTTTATCTAAGATTTATTGATTTAGTGTTTTGACTAAGCAGTTTGATGTTGTGCGTTTTGAACGGCTATGCTAGGTGACACACGGGCGACAGACACACAATCGAGTCAAACAGTCTCTGCAGGAGGATTCCCTCAAGTAGACGTCGCCTATCGTCCAGTTTGGAAAACGATTTTGGTTTTGCTGTCCCATCTTCTAAGCTGTCTGGTTGGGTTGCTCCCACGCCGCTCATTCCAAGTCCCAATTCGCAGCGACATCCTGGCTTGTCAGGTTACAGAATCCGAAACCAGCAGTCCAAGGGGAGCGAATCTATTTTAGCCCGTCGAGAGGCAACCAACCGAGGAGACATTGCACTGCTGCTGAGTCACTTTGTTGGAGACGTTTCGGAGCTAACGTACGCAGGACACCGCCTACTAAGCCTTCTACTGACAACAATAATGTTTTAGTCGCGGAGCCAGCATGAGTGAGGTCCTCCTCCAAGGGCGCCATGGTGACGGTCCATCGACAGCTCCCCAGAACACACTGATCCCCATGACTTTGACCGGAACGCACCAATGACATAGACTGGATTGGAAACCGAAACTGGGGTCACCATGAGAGCAGGGCATGCAAAGCCACATCATTTGAGACATGGTTTTTTTTATGATTAAAGGAAATGAGGTGGATGACAATGATGATGATGATGATGATGCTATGGAGTTCTGTATCAGTCTGAGACTACGTGACAGGGCTGTATTCTACGCTTCCCGGATTTAACCAGGCCCAAGAACTACAGACACCTGCAGTGTTAGTCTCATAATTTCATCCGTTAAGCTGATGACGCTCGACTGCGTGGTTGCAGTCTTCCCATTGAGCCCATAGCCACTGACTCTGGGTAGGAGTCGGCCCTGGACCGAAGAAAACCCTCACCTCTGATGGGATTCAAACCCAAGGCCTCCCAGCCTGTAGTCCGTGACGTTACCACTGCGCTACAGCGGCTGGTCCAGCTTCGAAGACTTGCAACAGGAGGACCTATTGCACATCGGCGAGTTGCTGGCTCAACGCAAGAGCTGCAGAGATAATCCAAGTCGCCGTGCGTCGCCCGGTCCGTTGTCTGCCACCCAACAGCACGTCGAGAGTTGTCTACTTCCTGACTCTCGGAAGAAATGTCGTACAACAAGGAAGACCATACTGAATTGCCTAATACAGTCCAACCTCACCTCACTAAAGGAGTCTCCAGCATAACGACCACCTCACAATTTGCAAACATTGGGTTTGTCAGTGAGTGACAGTGGTTGGGTGGTCACAATACCGACGTCCGATTGTACATGCTTTTGAACAGTACAGTTGTACAGTATGGTTTAGTACACTATGATGCAGTGCAGTGCAGTGTGGTACAGTAAAGTATAGTACAATGAAGCACATTGCAGTATATTACAGTACATGACAGTACATTACAGTACAGTACAGCAAAATATAGTACAATAAAGTACAATAAAGTACATTACAGTACAGTGCAGTGCAGTACAGTACATTACAATGCAGTGCAGTACAGTACAGTACAGTACAGTACATTACAGTACAGTACAGCAATATATAGTACAATAAAGTACAATGAAGTACATTACAGTACAGTGCAGTGCAGTACAGTACAATGCTATACAGTTTACAATACAGTTCAATACAGTACAGTTCAATACAGCACAGTACAGGGGTGCTGTGGAGGCACTGGCTGGCTGGTGCGAGAGATAACCATCTCCTTCTGAACGTGGCCAAGACCAAGGATTTGGTTGTCGACTTCATTAAGAACCCACCTACGCCGGCTCCACCCCTTTTCATCAAGGGAGAGGAGGTGGAGTTAGTGGACCAGTACAAGTATTTGGGATCCATCATCGACAGCAGGCTTGACTGGTCCGCCAACTCCCAGGCCCTGCTCAAGAAGGGGAACCAGTGCCTCTTCTTCCTGAGGAAGCTCAACAAGTTTGGGGTGGGCCCGAGACTGATGGAGCTCTTCTATCGAGCAACAGTGGAATCGGTGCTTACCTTCAGCTTCCCCAGCTCCTTCGGCAGCCTCAAAAACTCGACAATTCCAGGCTGTCAAAAATATGTCAAGACAGCTGGCAGGCTGATCGGCAGGCCTGTGGGTGGCTCGCATGAGCTGTTCGAGCGGAGAGCACTCAGGCGGTTGAGGACCATCCAGGGTGACCCCAGTCACCATCTGTGTGAAGTGTTGCAGGCCCAGGTGTCTTCAAGATCAGGAAGGCTGATCAGTGTTTGTGCCAGGACCGATAGGCTGAGGCGGTCTTATCTGCCCACAGCGGTGCGCCTGTTGAATAGTGGCCTGTGAACTGGTTGGTCTGGTGGCCCTGCCTG
>JAGGCT020000301.1:0-2500 GCA_017654935.2 Phymorhynchus buccinoides | reverse complement strand
TGTATGTTTGCTGTGAAAATACGTAATCACAATAATAAAGCCCATCCAAAATCGAATGAATGCTGGGGCAATGGTGGATGCCTCGTGCCTCCATACGGGGAGCTGGACGACCCCGACCCTTTCACGAGTCTCTCCCCGTGGGGATACCGGTGGGTCTTTCGTAGAATTGGTTCCCCCACCTTCTGGAGGTTCTGTGTTGCTTGTAACTTCCTATAAACTCTCACTCTATGTGACTCTGCCTTTTCCCTTTGCCATTTGGCCTGGGAACGCACAAGCAGAAGAAGAAGAAGAAGAATTAATGCAAAACTTAAAATTCCGCAATTCAGAGTAAATATACAAGAAACAAGAAACTATGTACAACAATGGTCAACATCCACAACAAATACGAATGTGAATATGTTTTATTGAGGGTAACAAGAATAACAAAATTGAACAAAGGGGGATAACTCTATTTCTAATTAACTCCCCTCCACCAAAGTTTATTACGATACCAATCGACTAGCAATGAGTGGATCAGAGCCAAAGGAAGGCAAACAAAGCATAAGAATAAGTTTGGAACTTGTTCACACCATCCCTCACCCTATCCATAGCTATGTTAGCATGCAGTAGCCGATTAGGACATACTCAAATAAACAAAACAGCCAGAAAATGAAAAGATTAGTACAAAATAAAATGGGAATATGACTTAAGTTAAGGAGAATTAATTTGAGTGTTTATGCATATTACCATGCGTATGAAAGAGAGAGAGAGAGAGAGAGAGAGAGAGAGAGAGAGAGAGAGAATGGCAATATTTTATTCCAGAAAAGGCATCGCCCCATTAGGAAGGGAGTGTGTCAACATGTAACGAAGTGGTTTATCAATAAATATTTAATTAGCAAGCAACAATACAATACTTATGACAAGGCAACATTTATAATCTTAAAGGCCTTATACAAATATACAGACAGTTGCGAGAGAGAGAGAGAGAGAGAGAGAGAGAGAGAGAGAGAGAGAGAGTATGTCTGCATTATAGGCCTGCAATGGGTGTCCAGTGAACATTCAACCCGAGCAAGAAGACATTCTACAAGAGAATGGTTGTCCTGTTTGCACCGGATTGCAAGTCCACAAAAAACTCGTATGCAAAGTGACGACACTAATAATGCAGGCCAATAATGCAGACTGAGGATACCATCACATGTCGAAACAGCTGTCTTTGCATAGGCACTGTCCCTCCCCCCATTGGGAGAAAAAAAAGCAAATCAGTACATTTTATTTTGCTTCTTTTCAGAACGCCAGAACTAATCATAAGGTTAAAGTTAACTGAGTTCGTTTCTGAGGTTCCAAAATACAGAGATTGGACAACACAAGAGATTGGACAAACGTGTTATCAAAGCAAATTATTCTAAAGACACTGTATTGGGAATTTACATTGTCTTTGTATTCTGCATTTCAAATGCACCCACTGTTTTAGTCCTTAAGATAAGAGGGACCTTAGCTAGCTAGTCAATGAGATTTTTCATTCATTCATACATACATACATACATTTAGCATTTGGTGTTTTGGTATTTAAAGTCACAGAGGCGTCTCTGTGAAATTCGGGTTGCTCCCACCTGGTGAGCGCGTCGTAGCCAGAGGCATGCGATTTATATGTGACTGATGAGGAAGGACATACATACATACATTGTTTTCTCTCAAAATCTTCCAGATACTTTTTCTCGTTTGAGCTCCTCCGAAATCGAAGTATGTCGGCTGTACGCAGTGGATAGATCAGTGAAAACTGAAAACCAAATACATACATACCTTACCCATTATGTCCATAGGGCAGAGGAACGCAGAAGAAGAAGAAAGGAACCATTCTAACTAAGATGTCTTCATATCTGCCAAATTTGATAGAAAACAAATCTGTTGAGTAGGTTTTTTTTGGAGAACATTGGAAGACAGGCAGACACACACACACACAAACACACACACACACACGAACACAATACTCGTCCCAGACTCTGTGAGCCAGACAGGGCAACATGGTCGTGCTGCTGTTGTCCTTTGTCGGCAAGAAGTATACTTTGAGTGGGTTTTTTGTTCGTCATCCCAGAAAAAAACCCACCTATGCTATCGGCGCGTGTTTGTTTGTTTTATCTGCACTCCCTAGGACATCTCGGGAACCGCTTGACAGAATCGCTTTACATTTTGTGTCAGGAATCGTAAAGCTCGCTTTACGCGTGCTCAAATAATTATACTCGTCATTTGTATTCTTCTATTGTATAGAGCATTGTGTATGTGTGTGGCTGTGCATCTGCGTGCGCGTGTCTGTGTGCGTGCATGTGAGCGATTGTGTGTGTGTGTGTGTGTGTGTGTGTGTGTGTGCGTGTGCGTGTGTGCGTGTGCGTGTGCGTGTGTATATGTGTATGTGTGTGCGCGCATGTGTATGTGTGTGTGTGTGCGTGTGTGTGTGTGTGTGTGTGTGTGTGTGTGTGTTGTTAACATGTGTGTGCGCATGTGCATGTTTGCACGCACGTGTGTG
>JAGGCT020003018.1:25000-26377 GCA_017654935.2 Phymorhynchus buccinoides | reverse complement strand
ATAATCTCTATGTTGAAAGTCTTTTTATCTCAAATGAATTTTCTGTCCCTTAGCACATTTTGACTGAAGCGATTTTTATTGTATTAACCCTAGGCGTCTATAGCCCTATCCCTTTTCTGAGACGGCATATCCGTGTTCGCGGCTTTCTCTGCGACAAATTTCAATACGAAAATATAATGGGAGTGTCCTAAAATACACTATTCCAATTCATTTTGTATTTCACCACTATGTGCAAAATATACATTGTAAGATTAGGAACTTTTTAATATGATCCAGGTATCCGTTTTTTTGATAGGAACAATTAATCATGATTATGATTTTTTGAATATTTAATTTTTTACGCTATTTTTGTGTCATTTGCAATTCGGTATTGTTCATTTAAAGATCTCATATTAACTGATTAGGCCAATATAAACAAGTGCAGTTTCTCCAAGACAGAAGTATGTGACTACAGCTTGTTATTACAGAACCTTTCCATTCCCAATGCCTCAAAATCACTTGTGAAGTTGGTAAAATAGCGTTTTGGTGTGTACATAATGTACATGAATTTGTAAATAGGCTAATTTCATATCCTTTGGTCATAATTTACCTACAGACTGGTTTTGGTATCATTGGAATCAGAATGAAAGCTCTTCTAATTATTGTACTTTCTAGTCTAGAAAATACTTTTTTTTTAAACCTTGACCCTTGACTTGACTTATAATATGAAACTTTTTTGTCGCTTTGCTTATATTGACCTGTTATAACAGAATTACTTGAAATGTTGTCTGATGGACATTGCGTTAAGTCTGACATCCCCAGTTGGGTAGCTATTGGACCTATTGCCTACGACCTTGACCTTGACTTTGACCTTGAACATTTTTGTCTTTCTGATATCTGCAGTGTCTGTACAGAATTAGTTCAAATTTCGTTGGGCAGTTTATTACTGAAGCTGATATGCCCAGCTTGTAATCATTAGTAACTTTGGTACTGTTCTGTTTTATTGACCTGTGACCTTTGACCTTGAAGGTTTTTGTTTTTTTTCCTTTAACAATATCTTGCGATCTACTGTGCGAATTACTTCAAATTTGTTTTGTATCGTGATACTTGCTTAAAACTGGCATGCCAACACGGGGGAACTAGTGACATGTATTGACTTTGACCTTGACCTTTGAACCTTGAAGGTCATGTTTTGCATTTTACATATTTTGAATCTAGTGACTAATCACTTACAGTTTTGTAAGGTAGTATATTGCCTAAGCTTGACTTACCCAACTGGATACATTGTAACTATTTCAATGTTGACCTTTGACTTTGACCTTGAAAGGTCCATTTTTGTCTTTGCAATAATCTTGTTATCTCTGTACAGAATAATTTTCAATTTGTGTAGAGTGAATA
>JAGGCT020003018.1:0-20000 GCA_017654935.2 Phymorhynchus buccinoides | reverse complement strand
CGCCTAAACCACTGAACCGATCTTAATGAAACTTGGTACAATGATTCCTTAGACCTTGCCGATGCTTCACGCGATGTCAGATCCACAGAACGACGAGCCATATCAGCGTAATTCCATTGATAACTTTTTTTTAATATTAAAAAGACACTGATTATTTCAAAGATAATGGATGTGCTTAAGCCAAAGTATGTGTAGCGAACCAGTGTCACCTAGCAACTTTTTTTGAAAAACATATTTAACTTCATAGTTTTTCCATACCCATACAGGAATTTTGTAACACAAAAAAGACACAATGGCCCAATGATAAAAACCCACAAATAAGTCCCTTGACAAGGGAGATAATGCACTCTACACGACCTTTCACCCCTCCAAGCATTAGACTGACCAGATATATCTCTTTCTACATCTCTGGACTGACCCACGCAGTATGGCCACTATTCCTCTTCTGTCTGTCTGTCTGTCTCTATGTAATTTACTTATACCCCCCCCCCCCACCCCCGCATGTTTACGACACTCAAAGCCTGTTTTTTCAGGTTTTTGTTGTAAATAATGCTAGACTGATCCTATCCCTATGTCTGTCCAAAAAAAGAGCAGAATGTTGCTTCTCAGTTAATTGTGTTTTTCTAACCAACAACACAGTTTACTGTTTTCTTACTAATACATCACATCACTCATTGAAAACCAACAACACAGTTTACTGTTTTCTCACTAATACATCACATCACTCATTGAAAACTAACAACACAGTTTACTGTTTTCTTACTAATACATCACATCACTCATTGAAAACCAACAACACAGTTTACTGTTTTCTTACTAATACATCACATCACTCATTGAAAACCAACAACACAGTTTACTGTTTTCTTACTAATACATCACATCACTCATTGAAAACGAAGTTTACTGTTTTCTTACTAACATCACATCACTCATTGAAAACATTTACACATCACATCACTCATTGAAAACCAACAACACAGTTTACTGTTTTCTTACTAATACATCACATCACTCATTGAAAACCAACAACACAGTTTACTGTTTTCTTACTAATACATCACATCACTCATTGAAAACCAACAACTCAGTTTACTGTTTTCTTACTAATACATCACATCACTCATTGAAAACCAACAACACAGTTTACTGTTTTCTTACTAATACATGACATCACTCATTGAAAACCAACAATAGGGACAAGAAAACGAAAACAGAATGCTCTTAATATCCATGAGTTTGATCTTTGAAATACTAGTTCCTATTTTGCTACCAATCACAATGACTCGAACTTTCACAAGAAACTCTACATCCATGTAACAACTCATGTAAGTTTTTCTTGCTTTCCCTCCACCACTTTCTCCACCCCCGGCCCACACCCCCTTTTTTTGCAAGCGGTAAATATAACATGAAGGTAATATACAAAATAAACTTAAACTTAAGACTTCAGAAGAGCTACAGAACTCCAAAGACATCAACTATAGATGGGGTGGTACAGAACAAGAGAAAAGAAAAAGAAGAAGAGATAAGAGAAGAAGAAGAAGAAGAAGAAGAAAACTAAGAAAGAAGAATGCATAAGAATAAGGAGGTAGGAGGAGGACGATGAGGTGAGGATGAGAAGGAGAGGAGGAGGAGAAGGAAGGAGAGGGGAGAAGGAGGAGGAGGAGGAGGAAAGGAAAGGGGGGAGAAAGGAGGAGAGGAGGAGAAAAAGAAGGAGGAGGAAGGAGAGGGAGGAGGAAGAGCAGGAGGGGAGAGAAGAAGAAGACGAGGGAAGAAGAAGGAGGATGGAGGATGAGGAGGAGGAGGAGGAGGAGAAGTGAGGAGGAGGAGGAGAAGGAGGGAGGAAGGAAGGAGGAGAGTAGGAGGGCAGAAGGAGAAGAAGAAGAAAGACGAAAAAGAGAAGAAGAATGAGGAGGAGGAGGAGGAGGCAAAAGGAGGAGGAGGAAGGAGGGAAGGAGGAGGAGAAGAAGAAAAGAAGAAAAGAAGAAGAAGAATACAGAGAAAAGAGAAAGTTAGAAGAAGGACGAAAAGAAGAAAAAGAAGAAAAAAAGAAAGAAAGAAAAAGAGGAAGAAGAAGAAAGAATAGGAATCAAGAAAGAAGAAGTAGAAAAGAAGAAAAGAAGAGAAGAGAAGGAAGAAGAAGATAAGAGAAGAAAGGAGGAAGGAAACAGGAGGAGAGGAGAATGAAAGCAGGAGGAGAAGGAAGAAGAAAAATGACGACGAAGATACAGATAAGAAAGGAGGAAAGGAGGAGGAGGAGGAGAAGAAGAACGAAGAAAGAAGAAGAATGAAGAAGAAGAAGAAGAAGAAGAAGGAAGCAGATGATTTACAGAGTGTAAGACCAGTATAACATCCAGTGATCGTATTCCAGTCTATACTCCTCCTCTTCCTGTTTCTGTGTGCGGGGTCCAGCGTCCCTCCTTCCAAATGGATGAAGACCATCATTTGCATAAGGACGGGGTCCAGGCGTTTCAAGAAACAAAAAGAAGAAGCATACCATTGGAACAATGGACACGATGAGATGGCTAGAGGCCTAATGAGACACGAAAGATAGACTAGACCAGCTTACCCGATTACTCCTAAATAACAAAAGAAGGAGGACACAGAAATAATTCGGGTCTCAGATTCCTGGGTGTACTACTGAGTACGTTTAATCATTAACTGACCTGCCGACGTGAGAATTTTTTGTGTATTTTTGTTTTTTTTGTGTTTGTTTTTTAATTGGAACTTTTTTTTCTTTTCTCCATATTTCATAATGTAGTGCAACACATACTGTAATAGACTCTTATAGTGGAATGATGTTTGGATTCACACGATAACGACAACACTCCGAAACAATCAACAGACCGCACCTCAATTAAATTGGTCACAAGGACACAGCACGAGCAACAACAGCAACACAAAACCACAACAACAGCAATAACACAACGTGATTGTTGTCAGTTACTTTGGTGTCCGTTTTGTTGTATCTTCTTCTGGCCTTTGATTTCTTAAATGATGATGTCCAAGTTTTTTTTTTTGTTTGGTGTGTGTGGCAGTTGGACAGAGCCCCCAAAACCTATAACAACCACATTTGGTGTCGGGGTCTGTGCTGTGGCTGCTGGAGGGGTGTGGTGTGTGTGTCTGCTGGGTGGTCGGGGGGGGGGTCGGGGAATTGTCGGTGTGGGGTTCCCTGTGGTGCTGGGTGTTCGGTTTGGTGGTCATGGTCTGGTCGTGATTGGATCTAAAAAATTCTAGCGATCGAAAACTCTGTTCGTTCCTGTCTCGGTCTGTGTGGGTGTGGGGTCGGGGTCCCCTGGCGGTCGGTCGGGGGGTCGGGGGGGGGGGTGGGCGGTCGGGGCGGTCCAGGTCCGGTCGGTGTGGGGGTCCAAAAATTGGGGTCGAGTCGTCACATATTGAATTAATTGTCCAAAAGTGTTCGCACATCTTGTAACATATAGGCAAACAATCTCTTGGCTTGTGCATAAAAGTAACGAACATTTTTCCTGTTGTCATATAGTCTACAGGGTACCTTACATTAGGTATATTTGTGAGATAAATTTTGTAATGCTGAACCATAGAAAAATAGGCTCCTTTGCCATGACAAGTCTCAAATCTTATTTTTAAACAAAGCGTGACAAAAAAATAATAAAACATTAACTCACTATTACAAACATAACAAATCACATGACACACAAACCTGGCCAAAAACAAAACACGACACGCACGAGAATGCGGGTGCTCCCTGGCCGCTTTTGTTTGCAAGCTTTGTTGCTTTTTTGTCAAAAAAAGATTCGGAAGATAGGATGTATTAGTAGGTGTCGGAATAGCAATAGTTTTATTGAAATGTGTTTTTTCCCCCACCCCAACACATATAATATAAAAAAGTGACGAAATGTGGTGTCAGAGATAACATTCATGGTTTAGTACAGATTAATTATTGAAAAGCCAGCGGAGGGACTCAGTGTATTTAACTGAACTTGGGTGGTCAAAAAATAGACCAGCTTGCCAGACCAAAATGCGATTGCGAATCGCGCTTGTTTTACTTCTGTGTGTCCCTGTTTTTCCCTGTTTTTCTTTCTTTTTCTTTTTCCTTCTCTGCCTCTGTCTGCTTATCATCTGTTATCAACCCCAACCCCTCTACTCTGTCTCTCTGTCTCCCTCTCCTTTGCTGGTCTGTCTCTCTCTTGTCTCTTCTTTCTCTGTCTCCTCTCTCCTTTTTCTCTCATGTCTGATTTCGACTTCCTGAGCGTCCCTTCGTCTAGCTTACAATGAATGAATGCGCTGCTATTAATGAATGTAGCGCTGCTCTGCGGGCACGGGTTTCATAGCATGGAGTGTGGCCGCCTTGGGGGTGCCGCATCCTATGTGTGAGCCCCTTCTGCCCTTGTGCTAGTTTTGCCTCTTCAAACAGACAGACGGCATAGACAGACGGAAGGACGGACCAGACATACAGAAAAAAAACCCAACAGGCAGATATGGAGGACGTGACATCGACACAGACGATACAAAGTACAGCTCAACCCAAGCGCGTAAAAAGCGGGTCCTTCCTACTTACGCATTGTCCAGTAATAAATTTGGAACGAACCCCAAGCATACAAATTATACGATTCTCAATTCTAGAACCTCAACCATGTAACCCCCCTCCAATAACGTGACGGACACGACACACACACGCACGAGAAGCACACACACACACACACTACACAACAGACACAGCACGACACGGACATCACACACCACACACACGACACAAACCACACACGACACTCACACACACACCACACAAACACGGGATGGAACATGCAATGGGGTGGGGTGGGGGTGATGATTAAATCACGACTACCTTATTACTTACTTATTATATTCTTCTTTCTTACCAATTCTTCTTACATATTCCTCACTACAGACACAAAAACTTACAGGCCGGAACCTACTCCACAAAACTCAAACACACATCACGACACTTTAACCTACCAAAGAACACCCAACAGACACCACACGAGCATATACTTTTTGTACATGCCAATCGACCTTTTTGTGTCTGACTCAACTTTTATTAAGCGAGTGGAAGGGGACGGGTTAAGAAGACGGCGCTGCAGAACACACGCGCCACACGGCCACTCATAAATCACAACACAGGGCAAGACACTAAACACACAACACATGGCACACATACACGACGCCCACAGCGGACACACCCACACATACACACCAACCCACACACACACAAACAAACACACACACACAAACACACAACACACATCACACCCACACCCACACACACACACACACACACAACACACACACGACACCACACACCACAACAACATACATAAGTTCTTGAAGTTCTGGTCAATAACAGCCTGACAATAAAACGCAAACAATAAGACAAACTGAATACCAAAAAAGCAAGCACAACTAAAACAGACAAAACCCCCCCCATAAGAGCAGACCAAGAACCAGAGAAGAGAACACACAAAGAAACAGAAACACAAAACAAGCAACGAATAAACCTTTTTCATCTTTCAGTCCTCGATGCAAAAAACACAACGAAAAAACAACGAACAATGCAGGTATAATAGCATACCTCTGTTTTTCTCTTCTTATTCTTTTTCAAAGTTCACTAAATCCTACATGGTCATAACCTTGATTGGTTTAAAGAAGTTGTTAAGTCTCCACACAAAAAAGAAATGAGATAATTCTTCACATATATTCATAAAGAGAGAGAGAGAGAGAGAGAGAGAGAGAGAGAAGAGACGAGATAGAGAGAGAGGGGTAGAGAGAGAGAAAGAGGAGAGAGAGAGAGAGAGAGAGAGAGAGAGAGTAGAGAATGAAAGAAAGAGACAGACAGAGAGGGGAAGGGGGGGGTGGGGGGGGGTTTTGATTACAGGATCCTGAGAGACTGAGAGGAGGGGGGGGTGGGGGGGGCAGTTAAAAAGAGAAGATAGAGAGAGAAAGCAACAAAAAAAGAGACAGAGAGATAGATGACAGTAAATGAGAGATACAGAGAGATAGATACAAGAGAGGGATAGAGACAGAGAGATAAGAGAGAGACAGAGAGAGAGAGACAGCTTCAAAACTCTTCAAAAATGTTTAATTTGACATTGGCATACTAATATGACCCCCTAATTTCCGGGGCCTCTCTTTTTTTTTTTTTCTTTTTTTTTTTTTTTTTTTTTTCTTTTTTTTTTTTCCCACGCAGCGTATGCACTATATAGCAACAAACACTAAAAATACAACAAATAAATCAACTAAAGTGAAGCTCTAACCCATTATGAGTCAACACAAACATGACCACTTATCCTGGGTTCAATAAGTGTTTTATCCGAACTACTCAAAATAATAATGGTAGAAATCAAATATGTAAAAAGGGTACAAAACAAAAACTATAAGAATAGGCAACAGATCCAATCAGAGCCAAATTATATTTATGAATTATTCCTAACCATTATCGGCACCAGGAGAAGGGTTTCTTTTTTCGTAATGTAAAATCTTCTGCTACATATTTTTGCAAATAACATATTAATAAATTTCATTCATCTCTTCGAAGATAATAAATAGCATAAAATTATAGCATTGACTCCTTCTTCTTGGGTGCCTTTCTTCTCTTCTCTTTTTCTGTCTCACCCACAATCCAAGTAAATCGTTGGGTTTAGCTCTAAGTCCATTATAATAAGCCTAGTACATTGACATACCCAAAAATGTTCTCTTTCATTTTCTTTCAGTCACGAACCAACCAGTACAAAAACTCCAACGGTAAAATAAGGATCAACCACATCTGCACCTAAAACACTGCCCGACAAATTTCCCTACTTCTACTACTGCATTTACTTCTCGTTCAAAAAAACACAACAGTTCAAGGACCATCTTTTATTATTTCTTCTTAAAACCCCAATCACCTATTTCTAAATCTAAGCTAGCAAGGCCCACGCCGCCCCTAATGCCCACTTATTATGAACTATCAACAACAGGAATTTTTCTGGTTGCAAAAAACTTTAAATATGATTGACACCACGGAATCATTTCTCACCATTCTTTTCTGAGACATATTTCTCACTCTTCCTTTTCTTCTTCTTCACTTCTTCTATCTTAGAAGTGCCGAGATTTTGTTTATAACCATGATGTAAGGAGATGGTAGTGATCAGGGATCTTTTAAAAATCGTTACACTAATGATCTAACATCTCCAACTCCTTGGTTTAAGAACTTAGCAAACCAAAGCCAAAAACCAATTTAACTGTGAGAAATAATATATGCGTGTACATTTCCTGCCCAGTTTTTATGCCCGCCCTGGACTGATTTCAAAATGTTGAAGGTAACATAGTATAATGCCCTTTTTTTACCAAATAAATTTACATAAAAATCTTTTCTGTCCGGGAAGTTGTGGTCCAGTTTTAGCCGGTATCTAGTGGAAGACTAGGGGCAGAGACCGGGGTAAAAAAGGCGCATGGCGGGTAAGAAAAAGCCCACGCCGCTCATTATCTCATGAAAATAAAGAAATTTCAGTCAGAGTCAATTTTTAATTTGCCCATAGAGGCTTAAAGGAACGACATGCTCACTGTGCTAAATGCTATGCTAAAAGACTTAACCGCGCAAACGCAATTTTTTTTTAACTGGCATTAACACTACCGCAAACGCTCGGTCGCTGCACGTTTTCATGGGGCACAAAATTAGAACCTGAAATTGGCTTTTGCTTTGCTTCATTTTTTTCATGAGATAAATTGGGGTGGGCTTCTTGTGAACCCCTCTTGTACCCCCCCCCCCGCTCCATCGCATTTTTTTTTTTTTAACCCCCCTTCTTTTTCCGCCCCCCCCACTAATGACACCCTCCCACACTTGTAAAAAATGGTCCTAAATATATGCGGCGGACGGATATTATACCCGCAAGAAAATCCACCCTGAAATTACATCAAAACACATCTGCCATTGTGTTTTAGATGTAGTGTAAAAGGACATTCTATAAATCGCTAAATGGCCGAAGTAGGCAAGTTTTTCGCATTTTTAATATTCTCTTCAAGACCGCCACACTCGCTGGCTATATGGTTAACAATTGGTTCTGTTTGTACGTGATATGCTTCGGGTCAAATAGCAAGATAATAGATCAGATGTGTTTAATTTTTTTCATACATCTCATAATTTCTATTATACCTTTTTTCCCTTTTCTACACATTTATAGCCAACCTGCAGTCAAGCTAAGTTTTGTCGTGAAAATCATGCCTAAATATTTATATGTATTACAAACACTTATTTCTGCGTTACCATATAGCCATTTCTCATGCTGTGACAGATGACCACCGTGTGCATTACGGAAAATAATAATGTTTGTCTTGTCCCCGCCGGTTAACTGTCAGCTGTAATTTGTCTGCTTCACATTTTAGTACATTAAGTTGATTCTGTAGGCCAACAACGGTATCAGAGATTAATATTACATCATCCGCGAATAATAACATACAAATTTCAACTGCACCCGATATTAACTGTATTCCATGTTTACCTTTAGTTGACATCTCTATGGCAAGTTCATTTATGAAGAAGGCAAACATTTGACGGCTTAAGAGGCAACCTTGCTTTACGCCACGAGGGCAGTTGAAGTAATCAGTATATGTACCTTTATCTCGCACACAGGCAAAAACTGTATCGTAAACGCCACGTAAAGCCATGTATAATTTTCCACCAACACCAGATTTCCTCAAGACATACCATATTACAGAATCAAAATGCCAGCTTCAGCAGAGAAAGAGAGAGAAAGAGAGAGACAGCGAAAGCAAAAACACCTAAATCAATATCGACAAGAAAAGTACAAGAAGCGTAAGAGGAGATTACGAGATGACAGTGGGATTTGCAGGGACTTCCTGTACTTTACGAGTTGAGAAGCGAGGAAAAACAAGACGACAAGAAAGCCACCCCCAAAAAAAAAAAAAAAAAAAAAGAAGAGAGAAAAGCAAAACGAGAGAATTGTGTGGGATAAAAAAAAGTAAGACAAAAAGTCAGAACATAAGGAAACACAAATCAAAACAAAACACAAAAAAAAAAAACGAAAAGCCAAAGCCCAAACACATAGATACGAAAAAACATGCTCTCTTGCGGTGTCAACAGAAACAAAATTGTGCGTAAAAAAAACTACTGAACTAATCCGGATGCGGAAGTCATTCTAGAAACTAGCTGTCATGCGCACAGCGCTGGTCCCTCAGCACGTGACACCAATCTGTCCAATCTGAGCCGAGGCTAGCACGATCATCCCCGCTGAGGGTACCCGTCAATGTTTCTGCTGTCTGAAGCTCCACAAGGAAACTCTCACAAATTTTGACAACGACAGCCGAGCTGCATTTGTTTTGCAGAATTTCAAACGAGATGTGAGCAGCTACACTCCCCTCCAGTTCTGCCACCTGCACTGCATGTTCCTTGAAATGCTTGGACGTTTCTGTTCTTTTTTTGTTCTTTTCTAAAGGGGTCATTGCACGATCAGATAGCTTTCTGATACATTCATGTTGTTTGTCAATCAGGAATCCGATAAAGCAGATTCGTGCATTGGGGTCTACATGGGTAGCCGTCTACATAATGAGCCAATGAACAAAACAAGTAGAGGTATTTTAAGACGGAGGTATTTCGCATGAATCATACCTCACAGACATCGTCACAATCGGATCGCAGTTGGATTGAGTCGCATGCGGTGGGTGTGTCCCTTTACAATGTTTAAGCAAAGACACTGTAATGGGAATAAGACAAAATAACTGGAGAGTTATGGCGAGCCGGGCTGATAGGGTTATCGTTCGTGTAGTGATCCCATTAACAATGGCGGCTCTATCCAAAGACTGGATTTTGTTGACGGTTTTTTTAAATACCAGATTCAAATTTGAGTGCTTGGGCAAACCTGTTTCTGTTTCCCTGAAGACAAAGAAAGGTAAGGAAGCTGCAAATACGGCCAGAAAATCTATGAAACAGTAACAACCAGCGTTAGATTACTGCTGATGTTCATGGTTTCAAGGGGGGCATAATCAGGGTTTCAGTCCTCACTACTGATATAGGGGAAAATGGCTGTTTATCTGTCTTATTCCCATGACAGCAAGATTTGGAATTGGTCAAAGCTGAGGGGAATGACACAGTTTTCCCCCACAAAACTATAGAGAAAGCTGAAGAACTTCGAACATTTCTATAGACGTTTATCCCAACAAAGTTGCTTTGGCTACTAAAGGGTTTCTAACACTGTTGAATTTCGTAAAGGGTAACTGATTGTGAGAAGAAGAAGAAGACGAAGAAGACGATGATGATCAAATACCACTGTCTACTTGTTTCGGATACAGTCCTAAAGAGAGAGAGATCAGCAACCTGAAAACTCGACATTTTATTGTCAAGGACAAGGGGGGGATAATAACAAAGAAGTATATCTAACAAATATGAAATAAGCATGAGAGAGAGAGAGAGAGAGCGAGGATGAGAGAGAGAGAGAGAGAGAGAGAGAGAGAGAGAGAGAGCGAAGATGGAGAGGACGAGATACAGGAGAGAGAGAGTGAGAGAGAGATCGAGAGAGAGAGAGAGAGAGAGAGAGACAGAAGAGAGAGAGAGAGAGAGAGAGGAGAGAGAGAGAGAGAGAGAGAGAGGGAGATAAGAGAGAGAGAGATCTAACAGAGATATAAAATAAGAGAGAGAGAATATGTATGAGCCTTAGGGAATCCGAGGAAGACAGAGAGAGAGAGAGAGAGAGAGAGAGAGATGTCTACAGATAGACCATGACTTATTTATGGGGGAATTATTAGCGAAAACTAATTTAAAAAAAAAACACTACAGAAGAAATAGGAATAGCAATATTAGGTGGGTTTTTTTAGGACATGACACATGACTTAAATGCTGATTTTGCACGTACAGAAATAGGAATAGCTCTTTAGATTTTAGCGATCGTTTTTGTGAGGCACTTTGTAAAACTTTAAATTTAAAATTTAACACCGTCAGCTGTCTGTAAAAGAAAGTCGGTTAAGTAACACAAGAAGTCATTCGCGCATTTAACAAAAGAGAGAAGAAAATACAAGAAATGTTATAGTACATAGCACTATGGCTCCCCCCCCCCCCCTCCCCCACCTGCGTGCGCATCTCGACCCTTCCAAAACGGAAGTGTCGCCATCTTAGTCAGATTTGTGTGTAAACAGCATCGATCTGGCATTTTTTAAACAAAGTTACTGACTAAGATGGCGGTCTCCCATAATATGGCGCTCCTTGTGGCCGGATATGACGACACGTGGGTACAAGCCATACTGTACACAGAAAACAGCTTCAAGCTTACAAATGCGTACTAACATTTTTCCCTGCCTGGCTACGAGATAGTCTCGTACTGAATGATGTCATAATTGTATGATGTAATAACTTTTGATGTCATAGTCCGGGAATGATGGTTTTTGGTTTAGATAAGCCAGGGAAGATATTATATCTCTAGACCATTTTCTCAGGTTGAGTCTAACTGTTTGTGTGTGTGCGTGTGTCTCTGTGTCTGTGTCTGCGTGGATATGTTTACATGTCTGTATGCTCATGCATGCGCGTATGCGTGTGCATTTATCCTTTTGTGTGCGTTAATATCTACTCACATTTTTTGCCCTAGTTGTCTTAAGGTAGAGAGTTTCGTGGATTTTCCCTTTTTTGTTTGTTCTGAATATGTGTTCACTCTTCACTCTCTCTCTCTCTCTCTTCTCTCTCTGCCTCTCTCTCTCTCTCTCTCTCTCTCTCTCTCTCTTCTCTCTCTCAGCGTTCCTTGCTATCTGATTCTACTTCAGGTCTCACCTATATTCCTAATTTTTTTGTCACTTTCTTTCACACATTGAAAAAAGAGCGAAGCTTAAACGTCTGTGGTTTCGTCAAAAAGGGACCTATACCGACCTACAGCTTTTGTGTTTTTGAGACCTAAACTGATTTGTTGTAACACGTCATAATAAGAAAATCGATAATTTCTCAGCTTTCCTCTGGCAGTGAAGGGGTTTGGCGAAGAACGCGTAAGACTTTGTGAGCCGCGACCACTTTGGTGTTAGTATTTGAATGCATTTAAGTTCTACATTCCAGCATTGACGTCATTCTTTTTTTTCTCAGTTTGTTGTTTGTTCCTGACCGAGTTTACGGTTACTAATCTTGAAATTTATAAGTTCAGGAAGAAAGTGTATCAATATATCTTCTTCTTCGTCTGCACTCCCTGGCCATAAATAATAATAATATGTGACCCAACAGCACGAAATCAGTCTTAACTGGATTTTTGCATGTTTTGAGTTGCTATCAAATTTGGAAACTGCAATCTTTTCTGATCATTTTGACACCAAAACCATGTCTATATCTTAAAAACTAAGAAAGTTTTGGCTGTTTAAAGACGCATGGTATAGTGGCGGCCATTTTGAAAAAATGGCCTTAGAAGTTTTTTCTAACTTTGACATGACATTTTCCATAGCAACAAGTATTTATATGCATTGAAACTTCATGAAACTACTCCTAGAGTATGAATGAACTTTGTAACACAATTTAAACCTCAATAACCATGTTTATTACTTATTTTGACATTGATAATATCACTATTAAATTTTTACTAGGAGGTAAAAATGATCATTTCGTGTGAAGTAGAAATACAAAAAGTGTTCTATTCAAGTACAACTGGTAGACAAACCAAAATTATTTCTCAACTGGACAAACAGACAAAAGATACGCCACCTCCTTGGGCACGTTCGACGTGTACAAGCGGCGTGTCACCGACACTGTCAGAATCATTGTCAAACTCACAATCTTTGTCGTCTGACAGATCGCAATCGTCGCTTTCTTCTTCACTCTCATTGTCATTTCGATATTTGGAATCATGCACGAAGTATTCGGTGATGACATTGGATAGTTCATGTTGTTCAGTCGCATCCCCCCTCCCCCGGGTTTACAAACTTGCCAGAAGCACCAAAGAATTAAGCAGATAAGCGAAGACGCCGCCCACTGCGCCCTTTCTCCTGCCTTACAATTTCGTTTCCCGGTTTTAACCGGCGCCAACAAACATAAACATTGCTTATTCTCCTCCCTGCCGCTCCCTCTCTGCCCCCCCCTCAAGGGAACTGGGCTTAACGTCAGTCAAAGGCTCCTTTGTTTGGCCAAAACTCCAGCCCAATGGACACATCTCTTCTCCCACAAGCCCCGAGACCTCCCCTTCCGGGCCTGCTAGGCAGTCAGACTTGCATGTCGCCAGTCTTGTATCCTGGTCGCAATGTGAACCCAGCAAGCAATTGTTGATCCTACGTCATTGCTCCTTTTGTTCCTTATTTGGCAACGCTACGTTATTCATTGATAGACAATTTTGAAACGGCGCGAAAGCTGAAACAAAGAGCTTTCCAACGCTATAAAGCATGATTGGGTTCTGCAAGGGTTACTATGTTTTTGAAAACGCAGAATTTCGGTGAAAATCTCGATAAGATAGCAAATTTTTCTTGAGGGTAGTGTTGTTTAAAGCTATTTTATGCCTTTTATAATTGATTTTCAGGCAGAATTAGTATTTACATGTGATAAAGTAGGGATTAAAGTAACTGATTTCAATGAAATCTGAAAATCACCCAGATAGACCCCCGCCGCTCTCTTTCCGCTGTACTGGCATTCTGCTGCAGCGAGTTAAGACTGATTTTGTGACGTAATAATAATAATAATAATAATAATAAATAATAATAACCATTTATAGCGCCTAATCTTATAAAAGCCCCAGAGCGCTTACAATAATAATTGAAAAAGCCAGCAAGCAATATAAATAAATGGCGAGGTACGTATGTGTCCGGTTTACAGTTTGCACTGGTCTCCCCGCTGCATTCCGCCGACACATCCCGATTTCGTAGGAGTATAATTATATTATTAGTGCAACATTTTATACAGAATATTGTAAAAACGACAACAACAGAATAAGAATATTTCTGAAATAACTATTACCACATTGTATGTTTTAAGCACTGCCGTCTTTGTTGCAACAACTTGTTTTTAATTATTTCACTCAATACTTCTTTTTTGAGGCTTTACGTCAATCTAATTTCACTCAAGTATTACTTCATGAAAGAAAAGCAACAATTCGTTTCCAAGCAAAAACATCAACTTTGCTACCATCTTGACTGTTGTCCACACAAGCTTTTCAGCTTGCAAGCCACATCCAAACCGCTAGGGATATTGCTTAGCCCTAGCAAACTTTCCAGCAATCTTTCTTTTAAAAAAACCACAACTATTACCACTTTTTTTTAACTACACAGTTTACTTTCTTTCATTATTAACACACATCAGACTCATTGACATAACGTTGTCATCTTTACGTCACATTATTATATTATTTTTAAAAAGCACAAAAAATATTAAATTTAAAAAAACAAACATTATTTACCACCCCATTATAAAGACATGTCCTTACGGTCTTGGTAGAATAACATTATTATGTCAACAGCATTAAAATATTGTTCTGTCGAGAGCATTGACCGTAATAGGGCCATATTATTATGTTTCGATACCCACCCGACCCAGCCCTCACCCCTCCACACACACCACACACCACACACACACACACACACACACACACACACACACACACACACACACACACACACATACGAAACAAAGAAACAATCAAAAGCGAACCATAAGCGTGTTAAAGACTCCCCACGTCACGTGTCACATTCCCTCTTTTGCTGGGAAGATTTCTTAAGATTTCTTACCAGCCATAAGAGGGGAAACACGTGAAAACCGTGATCTTGACACGTGCGGTGGTGGGTCTTTACTATATCTGATAACTGTAGTGCAAACAAATAAGGTGTTTTTTGAGGTCTTCGTGGGCGAACCATCGAAGAGGATTAGTCTAAGATTTTCAATCCGTGATGAATCACACAGCATTATAAGAACGCTACGACTACATTAGAGATAGTCATTATTCTATGTATGCATTAGTAATGTTTCTTGGTTTTTCTGCATGTGTTTAGGGGAAGACGGGGTAAAAAGCCCATGGGCGGGTAAGAAGCCCATGCCAATTATCTCATGAAATAAAGCAAATTTCAGTCCAATTTGCCCATGAGACGAGTGTTAATGTTTAGCATTTGCACACACACACACACACACCCACACGCACGCACGCACGCACACACGCACACACACACACACACACGTACACACACATACATAAGCAAGCACGCGCGTGCTCACACGAATATCTAAAATCAAGAAACATGGGACTCAAACAAATGTTGAGGTACGGAACAGACATATTAGAAAAGTAGAAGCAATACAAAACAAAAAGTACTGTGCGTTGGAGCACTGGAATATGTTACGATCAATTTAACCCTTTCAACGCTAGCCATTGTTTTCAACTAAAACTTTCCATTAAACTTACCTGGGTAGAGAAAAGATTTTGTCTGCAATATTGTAGATTCCTCTGCGACATGCATAAAATAAGGCCTCTCCTTAACTCCCCAAATTAAGAACATAATGTCATTGGATATCAGACCCTCATTTGATGCCTTTTAGTGACATGGGTGTCAAAGATCCACCAGATCACGTGTCAAAATCACGGGTTTCACGTGCTTTCCCCTCTTATAGCTGCTAAGAAATCTTGTTTTGACCAGGTTTTACTCCCATACAAACGCCCCCAAGTTGAAAACGAAACATTATTTCAAAGAGCAGCCTCAATTTCAAGTTGGGGGCATTTGTATATGGGTCACAGCTACCCATAAATAACCAAGGTACTTAACCGTGGTGGATCAGTGGGTCTTTAAATCATTGTGGTGCCAAGAGGCGACAGTGGCGATGAAAGGGTTAAATTAAGTCTAGTAAATGTACTTAAACTACATGTAAGATAGACAGAAAGAGAAGAAAGAAGGAAGACGGAAAGAAAGAGATATAGAAAGAAAGGAAAAAAAATAAGTAAGAATTAACATTTTGATTTTTCGCTCGTTTACACCTACGCCCGAGGCTGTTATTATTTGTAGTTTTTGTTTGTGGCTCAAGCCACAAACCTATAACTCACTTTGTCGGTCGGTCGGTCTGTCGGTCTCTGTCGGTCTGTCGGTCCAAAATTGTCGCACATATTGACAAAATTGTCGCACTTCAAATCGAGGCTACACTTCTGGCCGCTCTTTAAAATGATGTATTTTCAAAGCGTACAAAATAATAAACATACGTAATACAGACACTACAACAGATACGACGAGTATGCGGTGCTTCTTTCGATGAGCATAAGTAGGATACATAGTTTTAAATGTTTTCCAAAAGATATAAAAAGTGACGAAATGGTGCAGAGATAACATTCTGGTTTACAGATTAAAATTATTGAAAAGCCAGGGGAGGTGACTCATGATTGGAGTGGTAAAAATAGACCGCGTGCCACAAACTATTGCGATTTCGCGCTTGTTAGTTTTCTTGTCTGTTTGACGTGTGTTTTTCCTTCACTTTTGTTTGTGTCTTTTTTGTCCTATCAGTTAGTTGTTGTTTTTACGGGTTTGTCCCTGTCAGTTGTTTTCTGCTTTTATTCCCCCGTCTCCTCCTTTTATCATTATAAAAAGAAATCAATACATTAAAGGGACACCCTGACGGATGAGTTTTTTGCAATAAACACGTCGAGATCACCAGGAAACCACCCTTTATAGAGATCGCAACACTCACTTTGCTCTGTTTTCCTAGAAATCAAACCGTCAAAAATCGGCGATTCCTCCTTGGCGGAGGTGCTGGAAGTCAAATTCTTTCACCCAAAGAGAAGGCGTGTGCCGTCTCTTTTCTAATGGCCGCCTGCGTTTAGACCAAATCGTTTGCACGAAATTTTCGCAATACAAGCCTTTTATTTTATTTATTTTAAATGTCATACTGTTTTATTTAACCCTTTTCACCGCCAGCCATTTTTCAGCCAGAATATACTATTAAACTTAATTGGGTAGAGAAAAAAAATGTATCTGTAATGTTGGGAATTTCTCTGTGATATGTACAACATTAGGCCTAGCCTTACCTCCCTAAAATTCAGAAAATAGGGTCTTCGGATAACAGGCCCTGGTTTGATGCCTTTTAGTGACATGGGTGTTAAACCATTGTGGTGCATAAAATGCGACATTGGCGGTGAAAGGGTTAAAAAGAGTTTCGCTCACAACAAAGGAAATAGCTCCATTGTTTTTACTGCACTACAAGAAAAAGAAGAAAACGCTTCAACCACAATGAGTGGCCTCCACCCACCCCATCCAAAATGGCTACTCTCTCTCCGGCATCTCCGCCAAGGAGGAATCGCCGTTTTGAGGGTTTAATTTCTAGGAAACCAGAGCAAAGTGAGTGTTCCGATCCTTGAAAAGACTGTCTTTCTGGTGACATCTCAGACGTGTTTCTTGCAAAAGCTAATCCGTCAGGGTGCACCTTTAAGGCATGTAAGAAACTATTGATGTGTATGTATGCATATTATGCATTGTAAAAAAAAAGAAGGCAAATACTAAACAAAATTACATTTGATTCGGAGAAAACCCTGTTATTCTACTTGGCGTTATTTTCTTTTTATGGACACCAATCCTAGGGACATTCTAGGTCTCCGTCTTCTCAGATAAGAGGCACAATTGGTTTGAATCCCCATGTCTTTCCTGTCGAGTGCCCAATTTAGTCGTTTGAACAAACAATGTTCGCATCAGACCAGCTCTTCTCTCTGTCTCTTTCCGTGTCTTTACTACCGTCTGTTATTTTGCTGTCCTCTGTGCTTTGTATCTGCCTATCATTGACTCTGTTTCTTCCATAAAAGTGGTTTTATTCTGAAACATTGTCATTGTCTCAAATTTGTTTCCCTTTTTCGTACTCAATTCAAAAACCACCAATTCAAGTTCACCACTGTTAAGTATTAACCATGTTTGCCATTTAACACTTACCCATTTTTTTTGATATACTTTTTCAATGATTATTTCATGTGCCAAATTTTTTTTTCATTTTCTTGACTCGATTGTTGTTTTTATTTTTTTATGTCAAATGTTCTTTGCTTGATGGATGGTATGAATGTGTGAGTGAGAGTGTAAGGTGTAAAGAAGCTATTGTAGCTTTATCCTTTTTACCCTCAATAAAACATACGTATTTCATTCGTATCTCTCTTAATCTGCCTCTCTCTCTCTCTCTTACGCTCGCCTCTCTCCTAATTCATCATCTCGTCTTCTCTCTCTCCTCTCTCGATCTCTCTCTCTCTCTCTTACTTACTCTCCTCTCTCTCTCTCCTCTCGTTCTCTCTTCTCTCTCTCTCTCATCTCTGTCCTTTGTATCTGCCTCTCTCTCTGTATCTCTCTGTCTCTGCATTCTTCTCTCTCTTCCTCTCTCTCTCCTCTCTCTCTCCCCCACTCTCTCTCACTCACTCTATCTCTTTTCATCATCGTCTCTCTCTCTCTCTTAGCTTCTCTCGTCACCACACACACATTAATCTCTCTCTCTCATTAATCTCTCTCTCTCTCTCTCGCTCCTCATCTCATTCTCTCTCTCCATCTCATCTCTCTTATCGAATACAGACCTCAATCTTCTCTCTCTCTCTCTGTGTGTCTCTTGTCTCTCCCTGACTCTCTCTCCTCTCTCTCTCTCTCTCTCTCTCTCTCTCTCACAGCACCACACACACACACACACACCACACACACACACACACACACACACACACACACACACACACCACACACACACACACACACACACACGGTTAGGCAAACTACCAAATTTAACAGAAAACATAAAGTAAACAATATCAAAGAACACATTTAAACCCAGCAATATAGTAAACGCCAACGAACATCAGGAACAACTAGCCATCTTTGTTTTTGATTCATTTAAAATCAGAAATAAATCATAATTATCACATTTTCCCTTTGTTTCTTTAAATGTTATTTTATGTTTTATTTTCTTCTTTTTGTGCCAAATACTTCAAGTGATGGCAATAAAAAAAAAAGTCTTGTTCTTGTTCTTATTCTTGTGTATCACACACACACACACCACACACACACACCACACACACACACACACACACACACACACACACCACACACACACACACACGGACGCGCGCGCGCGCGCGCGCCGCACACGGCGCACACGCGCACACACACACACACACACCCACACACACACACACACACACACACACACACACACACACTTACTCTCTGTATGTTTGATTTGTCTGTCTGTATGTCCGTCTGTCTGTTTCTCGGGATCTCTCTTTCTTTTTTTTTCCTCTTTCTCTCTCCCCCCCCACATCTCTCTCTCTCTCTCTCTCTCTCTCTCTCTCTTCTCTCTCTCTCTCTCTCTCTCTCTCTCTCTCTCTCCTCTCTCTCTCTCTCTCTCTCTCTCTCTCTCTCTTTCTCTCGCTTGAATTCTTATATTTTGTCTATTGGTTGTCTTGATTCGGGGATAGTCCTGTATTATTTTCTTTTGTAATCCTTGCCTTTATGCAGATAATTCTTGTTTTGTGTCCTAATACAGAATAAATGATAATCTTGTATATTATTATTATTATTATTATTATTATTATTATTATTATTATTATTTCTCTAATAGTCTCGATTCTTTGACAATGTATGCTAAATCTAATGGAACTCGTATTGCACATGTCAATGTGTATCATTTGTGTAATAAGTTACCAGACATATGTATGCTTCTGAATGATACCCCACCTATCCACATATTAGGCCTCAGCAAGACTCGCCTTAATACCTATATACCGGACAATATGCTCACAATCCCCAACTACAACATTATTCGCCGTGACGACCTCTAAACCAGGCGAAACTGGCCTTGCTGTCTGCATTCATGACAGTATTTATCCCTTTGCACAAATGAGATTGGACTTAGAAACCACAGATATAGAGTGCATTTGGCTAGAAGTAAGATATTCTAAATCATCACATTTATTAGTTGGTTACTTATACAGAAACCCTGCCTCTACATATGATTGGCTGGATTATTTCGTGTTTATGATGGATAATGTCAAGGTAAACAATCGTAATATACCGCTACTGGGTGATTTTAATTATGACTTATTTAGGCCTCAAACTTCATGGCAATCAACTACTAC
>JAGGCT020003016.1:0-26536 GCA_017654935.2 Phymorhynchus buccinoides | reverse complement strand
TGGCTGGAGCGAGAGAAAAAAGAAGAAATAATTAACTTGACTCTTTAATTATTCTTTCATCATTTCTTTCCTTGTTTTTCTCTCCCTCTGTATGTGTATGTGTGCGTGCATGTGTGAGTGTGAATTCTTCCTTTCTCCTTCTAGTTCTGTCTTTCTGTGTTTGTTTTATTTATTATTGGAATCTTTGGTGGTCGGACTTGGTTAAAACTAACACGACACCGTGGTTCTTCTTCCCTTTTCCTTCTACCGTCTGTCTTTCCGTCAGTATTGATTCGTTCGTTTTTGTTAATGTTTTGCCTTCTCTGGTAACTAAAAAAACAAAAAAAACAAAAAAACATTAATTTGTTGGAATGTCCTTGACGTGGCAGACTTGATTGTCTCCCTTATGGAATCTGACGCCATGATGTCACAAGCCTATCGTTACATCCCTTTGCGTCCCCCTAATACCGGAGGCCCCCGTGCGTGTCTGTATTAATTCAACTAAAAACATTTGGAGAAACAGTAGGGAAATGCAAAGAACAATAACTCTGGACATGGCGTCATAGAATAATGAATCCGGAGAAACAGTAGGGAAATGCAAAGAACAATAACTCTGGACATGGCGTCATAGAGTAACGAGTCAGGAGAAACAAGTAGGGAAACGCAAAGAACAGTAACTCTGGACATTTCGTCAAAGAATAATGAGTCTATGCTCTATAGAAACAGTAGGAAAATGCAAAGAACAGTAACTGACATGACATCTTATCCCGTTGAAAGTCTTCGACAGCCTTGATTGTGGGATTAGGTTGTTTTTTGGTGGGTTTTTTTTTTTAACGAGATGACCTTTTTCTATAAGATTTTATTAATAAAGTTTTCTGTATAAATTGTTATCAGTGTGGTCCTGAAGTTTTAATCTATGGACGCCAGGGAGTCAATAGGGCTTATAGCCAAACTTGATTTATAATCAAACGTTTATACCTTCTAGCAAGTATGTAACCAAGTAGTAACACAGAAGACTTAGCGAATGCTGTCAATAATTCCCATCTTCATTCTTTAGCAATTGATAAATATAATTCTCCTTCCCCCCTCCCCGTTTTCCCCCATATCCATAAATAACAATGTCCCATAATTATGTACCCTTCGGGTCAAGAGACGTCAAATTTTGTTCGGTGGTGGGTTTTTCCAGAGGAGTTATAGTTACGCTCATTGACATAGACCTGTTATGATTCCGATGCTATTAATTGTCCTGCTGCTTATAGACGAAATTAAGCTACATGTAGGCCTAAGCAATACTCTCACGGAAAGGTCGTTGCTCGTTGGAAGATCCTTTTTTCAGTATCCAATAATTATAATCGTTTCATTCGTGTGTGACATTCCTTTGATCAACCTCTCTCTCTCTCTCTCTCTCTCTCTCTCTCTCTCTCTCTCTCTCTCTCTCTCTCTCTCCTTTCTTGCTTTAAAAAAAAAAAGAATATATTTTTTAATTCCTTAGCATGACATTAATGTTTAATGAAAATCATTGTGTGCCATTTGGAATGAATTGCCTTATATTGAGAGTCACATAAGGAAAGAATATGTATGTGTGTATGCGTGAGAGTGTGTGTGTGTGCGTGCAGGAAGTAAGATGGAGTGTCTCACATGTTTTCATCTTGACCCTTTAAAAATTTTTTTATTTGGGGGTGAAAATATCCCTTGAAATCGTAAACTGGGGTTGAGCGTACCCCTTAAAAGAGAGAGGAAAAAATCAGAAACCCTGATGATATAATTAATATTATACTTAAGTGCACAACACTTGCCACGCCTTTATCCATGTTTTTTGCATTATGTGACTGAAAGACCCACCACGTCACGTGTCACATTCCCTCTTATGCTAGGAAGATTTCTAACGATTTCTTACCAGCTATAAGAGGGAAAACACACGTGAAAGCCGCGATTTTGACATGTGACGTGGTGGGTCTTTAAGGGCCAGCCACACTGCATACGATTCGATTTCAATGCGATACGACTTTGACATTAAATTTTGTGAGGTATGATTGATGTGAAAGTCTACTGTATAAAATAATGTCAGATGAAACCCTACTAGTTGTGTTCACTATAATCAAAGATATTCTAAAAGGGTAAGATGGATTACTTAAGAGCTCGGCGAACCGGGCTGATAGAGTTATCGTTAGTGGGGACGTGTACACTATTCACAGTGGAGGCTATCCAAAAACTCGGACTGGAACTTGAACGGAGAATTCAACTGGCCTATCGATGTGTAAAATGTGTCACGTTTCAAAGGGACATAACCAGTGTTCCGAGGGCATGGTGTAAAGAAGCTTGAGCTTATCCGTTTACCCTCATTAAGCATTCGTATTCTCTCTCTCTCTCTCTCTCTCTCTCTCTCTCTCTCTCTCTCTCTCTCTCTCTCTCTCTCTCTCTCTCTCTCTCTCTCTCTCTTTTAAGACGAAGACAAGAAACCATTACCGTGTTGATCATCATTATACATGTTCACTTTAAAATTGGTCTTTTTCTGTTTTGTTTAATGCGGTGACAGTCCTTGAGAAAACGTATGTGATGTAACTCTCTCTCTCTCTCTCCCCCCCCCTCTCTCTCTCTCCTCTCTCTCTCTCTCTCTCTCTCTCTCTCTCTCTCTCTCTCTCTCTCTCTCTCTCTCTCTCTCTCTCTCTCTCTCTCTCTCCATATCACAGAGATTTTGTTTTCAAAATGTTCTTTCTATATATGTATTCTGTGAGATTCCCTCGGTTTCGTTCCTGTTTCACATCGGTATTGCCTGCCTTCGTTTGTTCTTTTAAAAAAAATAAAAAATACACTATTTACTTATTCACTTTATTCATATTTTTGCATGTACATGTAGATGCCGAAATTGAGCAAAGGGGGAGAACTCTCTTTCTAATTAACTCCCCTCCACCAACGTTGATTACGATACCAATCATCTAGCAATGCGTGGATCAGAGCCAAAGGGAGACAAACAAAGCATCATTCTCAAAAACAAAACAAAAATGTGCCAAGTTTGCCGTTATGACCCTTCACCCACACAGTACCTCCAGGTGTAGGGGATTTAATTAGAAAGAGAGTTCTCCCCCTTTGCTCAGGTTTGTTATCTCCTCTCTTGGCCTCACTATTTCATTCTTTACGTGTAGATGCTTTTTTTGCTTTTTTTCCCGCTTTTCTTATTAAGTAGCGTAAAATCTATAAGTTGCAACTTTCGGGCGGTGATTCCATGATGACATAAGAATATAGATATTGTTGTACATTTGTTGTTGCTGTCCATATTGCGAAGTCTTTCGGACCATTGCTTACTTTTCTATTGAATGTTTTCATTCGTTTTTGTTAAAGAGAGAAAAAGACAGACACATAGACAATGGAAACAAATGAACTGTTAAATGTTATTTTAAAAAAACAGGTGTTTTTTTCCTCTATAATATTATCAATACTATGGAAATCATTTTTGTGATGGTTGTTGTTATGTTGTTTGTTGGTTTTTATCTCTCTTGCTCTCTTTCTGCGTTCAGCTTTCATTAACCCTTTCACCGCCAGCCATATTTCAGCCAAACATTTCCATTACATTTTCTTGGGTAGAGAACAAAATCTGTCTCCAGTATTGGGGGATTCGATTCTTATGTGACATATATATAAAATAAGGTCTATTCTTACTTCCCAAAACTGAGACAATGGGGTCTTTGGATAATATACCCCGATTTGATGCATAGGCGTTAAATCACTGTGGTGCTAAAATGCGACTTTGGCGGTGAAAGGGTTAATTAATCTATTCAATTTACTACTAAAAATAATAATGAAACTTTTCAAGTCCGCGTTTGTGCAATTTTGGGCAGCATCACCTAATGTAAACACTACCCGGTTGTCAGCATTTAGGTGTGGGATAAGAGTTTGTCTGAGAGGTACAAATTAATCATGAAGCCAATAAAATTCATTTTTTGACATTGTCAATCGTGAGTTAAAAAAAAGAAAAGATGGTGGTTTCATTTTCAGTACGCGCATTGTTTCATTTTCCTTGCTGATTTGTTATTAATAAATAATAGCGATGATAACAATAATAATAATGATAATAAACGTATGCTGATTTTGTTGGGGTGTTTGAGTGGATGTGCAATAACTTCGAAATACTGGGGTGGTCGGTCATGTGTCAAGCGCACGCGCGCGGGGGGTGGGGGTGCGCGCGTATGTGTGTGTGTGCACACGCGCGTGTGTCAGTGTGCGCGCGCGTGTGTGTGTGCGCGTGTGTGCGTGTGTGTGTGTGTGGCGTGCGCGTGTGTGCGCTTGCTTGCTTGTATGTGTGTGTGTGTGATATTGTCGCGGACTAGTATAGTGGCTGGGAGATGCTGGTTTTGTTTCCCGTCAACCCTCGTGGATTTACCGGAGGAATCATTTGGTAAAGGTAAAGATATGCCCCCCCCCCCCCCCCTGCATTTCTCGGTTAATTCTGTTTTTGCCTTTCTTACCAAACATAAAGCTGTATTTTATGAACCTTTTCAGCTAATTATCTTTCTGGAATAAATACCCTAACCTTAACACCCCCCCCCCCCCCCCCCCCATAAGACGGAAAAACGCAATGAACCACGACTGTGACAAATGCCGCGGTGTACTGCACTACATAGGGGGGGGGGGGGGGGGGGGGGTGTCCTATTAGATAATGGCCTTTATCATGACTGCAATTAATTATTGAACAAAGATAATTAGCTGAAAAGGTTAATAAAATACAGCTTTATGTTTGGTATGAAAGGGAAAAATGGAATTAACCGAGAAATGTAGGGGAGGTGGCACATCTTGACCTTCGACTTTGTCTCATCCTTTTCTTACTATCACCTACCATTTTTCTCTGTTCTGTTTGCCCATGTTTTTGTCTTTTTTAAAACACAGTCTTATCCTTTTCTTACTATCACCTACCATTTTCCTGTCATTAAAAGAATCTTCCGAATAATTCCCCACCCTCTTTGAGCTTCTCCGAAATCTGAATGCCTTGGCTGAATGCAGCGGGGAGACCAATGGAAGCTGAAAACAGGACACTTACATAATATCAATAATATGAAATAGTGATAATAGGATTTTACACCCTGTTCGGCATTGGGATTTTACTTGGGATTTTAAAGCTTATATGTTGTATGAAATGTAGGGTTTTGCGTCCTCTCGGCCCGGGAATGCGCATATGGGACAAATGGTGTTTTACGTCCTCTCGGTCATAGACACATATGGGACATTTGTAAATACAAAGATGGTGGGAACAATACTGGCTGCAATGCCAAGAGGCAGTGCAACACCAGTAAAGTCCCGAGTTTTTAACAATATAGATATGTGTAAGGCGCATAAATAGTGAGGCTAAGAGAGAGGATATAGTGAAATGAATAAGGGGAAGGAACTTCTCGTAATTATCTCCCTTTTTTAATTTTACCAAATTTATGGCACCGATTCGCCTGCAAAGTGAAATTAGAGGATGAACTTGGGTCTGTATTGTGGCAACTACTTTCACTTTGCTAGGCGAATCGGTGCCATAAATAACTGGTAAAAACAAAAAGGAGATAATTACGAGAAGTTCCTTCTCCTTATTCAGGACACTTGCATAGTTTACCCATCACAGCCTTGTTGCCTGGGAACACAGAAGAACGTTTCCGTCAGAGACAGGCTTCATTTAGTGGTGTTTTCTGGTCCAGGCCGAACCCGACTTACCCCAGAGTGAGTGTGCTGTGGACTCAAATTAAATGGGAAGACTGAAGCCACACAGTCGATCTTGATGCGCTTGACGGATCCATGCGATCCTCAGAGTGTTGCTCACATTTCCTGACCAACACTGCAGGTGACCTGTATATCTCTTTGTACCATAATGATCAGTATCAAAAATCGTTATCAAAGTGAGTGTGCTATGGGAAGACTGAAGCCACACAGTCGAGCTTGATGCGTTTGACGGATCCATGCGATCCTCAGTGTTGCTCCAATTTCCTGACCAACACTGTATCTCTATTTGTACCATATGATCAGTATCAAAAATCGTTATATCAAAGTGAGCGTGTTATGGGCTGAATGGGAAGGCTGAAGCCACACAGTCGAGCTTGATGCACTTGACGGATGAGATTGCTCCAATTTCCTTACCAACACTGCAGGTGCCTGTATCTCTATTTGTACCATATGATCAGTATCAAAAATCGTTATCAAAGTGAGGGTGCTATGGGCCTGGGCTGCATGGAAAGACTGAAGCCACACAGTCGAGCTTGATGCGTTTGACGGATCCATGCGATTCTCAGTGTTGCTCCAATTTCCTGACCAGCACTGCAGGTGTCTGTAGCTCTCTTTGTACCATATAATCATTATTAAAAACACGGAGCATAAAGTATCGGACTGATAATGGAACTCCATAGAATCATCTGCGATTGGTGTTTGGTAGGCCTATATTATAGTCACAGATACTTATCTCTGTGAAATTCGGGTTGCTCTCCCCTGAAGAGCGTCGCCGCAAGTGCAGCGCCTACCTTTTGTCTTCTTTTTTTTTTTTTGGGGGGGGGGGGGGGGGGCGGGGCACAGGGCGAGGAGGGAGTGTGCGCCCTCATCTTCATTAATCAATATTTCAAAATGTGTTTCAAATTAATTATTAACCCCAAAAAATGAAAACATAATTTCCTGTATTTAGGATTTGTTGTGGTTGTTGGCTTACCTGGCTAAAAGACCCCAGGGATCATCGCAACAGCCGAAGCACTTGAACACTATGGCCGTACAAGTGCAACAGCTACGGATGAGAACATTACGTGTACCTGACCGTTTTTGATTACCGCGCCATGTGGGCTGCCACACTCCGTCTTCGAGGGATTTTGAGATTGATGATGCTACGCTAGGAGCTTGTCATGGCTAAAGACAATCCCCGCATATCTATGCAGAGCATAACAACATTCTGATGTAGCCTTGGTGTTCTAGCCTATATCAATTGGTCTGACGCATCCTTAAGCCAAGGCAGGTATTTAGGATGATAATAATTATTATCCTGACCACACTTCATTAACTTTTGGGCTTCATTATTTCCAAGAGTCGTTTGGAAACAAGGAAAATAATCTTTTATATTCTGTTTTGCTTAGAGTTGAAAATAAAGAGACAGACAAAACTAACTAGAAAAAGCCCAACTGAAAACATAACCTCCTCAGAGGGTGGGGGTGGGGGTAAAAAGCATATTCAAGCTGCTTTACATTCGCGCGCACATGCACATATGCATGCCGGTGAGGCCGCATACACACACACAAGCACGCACGCGCACTCACACACACACACACACACACAACGCATACACGCACACAACACAACGCACACACACATTTGCACACACACGCACAACACATACACGCACACAACACACACACATATTTGTACACACACACATACATACACACACACACACACACACACACACACACACACACACACACACACAGAGCAACATTTTGTTTTCTTTTATTGCACAAGAATGTATTTTCAAAGCCAAACGAACCATTCTGCTACCGACTTGAAACGTAAGAACTGCGCGCGAGAGTTAATGTGTCATGCAGAAAGCCAAGGTCAGACCAAGGTCAGGTACGTCAGGTCAAGGTCGCCGATCACCAGTCAAGGTCGCAGGTCAAGGGCAAACTGTGACCTATGGTTCAAACTCGGGTGAATCGGTGCTTTTGCTTTCTGCGTGTTTGGGAATAGAGGTGAAAGGGAGGAGAGGAAGAGAAAATAAAGAAAATGAAACAATGGGGAGAGAACTCGACCCATTCACAGCTTTCGCACCTGCAACAAACAGAAACAACGAGGTGTTTTTTTAAGAAGTTTTGTACTGAATTGTAGCTGCATAATTTTAGCTTAGACCTACAAGATAAATCAAGTTTTTTTTAAAAGAAATATTAATTACAAATTGTACACAAGAAACAACTAGAATACTTGCGTAAACTGACCCAGTCGCGACACACGCTTGCACCCCTAACCTTAACACTAAACCTAATCATAACCTAAACCCTAACCGCTAACCCGATTTTGCCCAAATTCGAACTTGTCCAAGCTTTGGACCCCTAGTATCCACCTGTACATTTTCATGTTGATATATCCAAGCGTTCTCGAGTTATCGCTGTCACAGACAGACAGACAAACAAACAAACCGGACGGACGGACCAAGTGAAAACAATACCAGTCTCGCTTCGCGACTGGTAATAAGAGTGTCTTCGTTAATTAACTGGTGCTAAAATCATTAGGGGGAGAAGGCCTTGAATGGCCTTTTCTCGTCCGTTTCGGCCCCGTTTCGGTGTTTAGAGGTAGGCATACAACATGGATCTCACAGCGTTGACCGGGTGGCAACTGGCTGCTCTGTTCAGTGAGTACAGCTCAAGGCTGCACCCAAGGCGCATGACAGAGGCAGAGAAGAGTAGGCAGAGGTCCAGACGTATCTCCCACAGTCCCGGGTGAGCGTGAGCTTGGCGGCTGCGATGTAGATGGCCTCATTGTGGTGTAGAGTGGCACAGAGGTATCGCGTTCGCCTCGTGTCAAGTAAACCCGAGTTCGAACCTGGGTACATGGGGATTTCTCCTCTCACTCTGCACTAGGCCTTGCGGTCTGAACGTGGAGTCTTTCGGATGAGACGATAAACCGAGATCCCGTGTGTCAATGCAATTAGCGCACGTTAAACCCAGTGGCAACGAAAAGGTTGTCATTTGGTCAAAATGTACCACCAACCCCACCCTTTCTTCTTCATCAGTCACACAAAGATCGCATGCCAAAAAAAAAAATGGGTGGCGCGCCTCTGGCTGCAACACGCTCTCCGGGTGGGAGCAACCCGAATTTCACAGACACGCCTCTGTGACTATAAAGTACCTAATACCTAATACCTTCACCCCTCTGTGGAACCACCTGCTGTGACGGTCCAGCACAGCGATGTTGTCCGGGGGAAATCAGTGGTCGTGGTCACCCATGACGGAAGAAAGCGATGAAGACTCCCGCCTGTGCTCCGTCACTCTCTTCCTGAGGCTCCTTTCCGTCTGCCAGATATTGGCCACTGCAACGACCACCTTTTGCAAGAGTGAATGCCCTTGGTGGGTGGGGGAAGATGCTTGAGTACTGACCAAAACAAGGGCATAACTCTCGCCAATAACCCTATTTGAGGCCACTTAATGGCTGCTTTTGCACGAGTGGATGCCCTTTTGGATACTGATCAACACGTAAAGGGCTTAACTCTTGCCGTCAAGGGCGTTAATAACCCTACTTGCAGTGGCCAACAGGGCGGAGTGGGATATCTTTCTTATGAACCTTGCGCAGACCGTAGAACTTGGGCATGTCAGCAGCAGTGGGATAGAGTTTCATGTAGTCCTGCATTGTTTCATTGCATTGTGTACAATAGGATAGGATATACAATAGCAATAGGAGCGCCTTTTTTCTGCTGGCAGGATCACGGATGGCATCTTTCCTGTTTTTCTTCCGGGCTTTATTCACCCCCATCCCCCATCCAACCATCTGGACCACCCCCTTCCTTTCCTTGACTAGCTGATCCAGTGATCCTACCCCTGCATAGCATAGCTTTGGCACAGTCTCATGCTTGCTACGTAGTTTTGCGTGAACTCTTTCTCTATCGGCTACTATGAATTCGTAAAACCACATCTACTTACCTTCAAAAGGATGCTTTGTCCGTCTCTCCATCTTCAAGCTACTCTGTAAACAAACAAAAAAGGGAGGAGGGAGGGAGGGGAGGGAGCATTGTCAAGTAAGCTTATATGGATTGGTGTTTTTTTTACTGAGACTACAAAAATACTGAGTATATCAGAATCAGAAAAAAAGAAACTCAACTCTATCGTTAGTATTCTTATCTATTCTGTTGTTGTTTTTGTTGTTTTTCAAGTGTTCGTCGGGTCAAAATCACTGGTTTCACGTGTTTTCCCTCTTATAGCTGGAAAGAAATCTTGTTTTGACCAGGTTTGACTCCCATATAAATGCCCCCAATTGAAACCGAAACATCATTTTAAAGAGCAGCCTCAATTTGAAGTTGGGAACATTTGTATGTGGGTCACAGCTACCCAGAAAAAACAAGGGACTTAATCGTGGTGCGTCAGTGTGTCTTTAAATTGTTGTCCAACATACTGTGTACAGTAACCGGCGTTGTGTTACCTTACAATGCTAAGAAATGTAAAAACTGAAAAATGTTAAGAAGTAGGCCTACGTTGATTCACAATTATTTGTGTTGTTAAAACACAAAGCGACAAAAAGTTGTTTTTTATAATTCTGATACAAAAGACATTACAACCTACAAAATTACTGATAATTTTTTTTAATGATGAAGGTATCAATTTAATTTTTCAGGTTGAGGAAGAAGATTCAATGCATGAAAGATTATTTTAGGTTTTTGTTTTTTTCAAAGTGGCCTTCGAATGATCGAGAAATTAACAGTTTCCTTGGTAACCCGTGTTGGGGGTGCAAAACGACTTTTGAGATTGCAATGTATTCATTACCCGGCCTGAATGCTCACTCATTCTGGGCTCCAAAAGTCAATATACATAACTCAGTCTTGAATTTTATAACAAAATATTTAGCAGACAATGGAAATGTTCTACGATAGCATTTTTGTATATCAAAAGGAGATTCTTTTCTGTAAATGGATTTCTGTGGAAACTCGCGTTGGGTTGTTGGGTGTTTTCTCTGGAGATCTCAAAGGCATCTTGGGACAAAAACCAATAATCATATCCATGCAGTGAATCGTCTTCATAAACCTCAAAAATCGAAATAATAACTTTTTTTTTGACTGTTACAGAGTGATCAAAATATCATCGGTGAAATTCTAAAACCTCGCATCTCGATTTTTTTTGTTTTTTTGTGGGGGGGTTGGAGTGAGATACATAGTCAGTTCTCTAATTTTCCCCGCCACCTTCCATCGTATCTCTAACGACTTTCTATCTGGAGTAAATGAGGTTGTGAAAATAGAAAAAAAATCTCGTAAGTCTCAAATTCAGATCTAGTTAAGGACAAAAACGTCATATCTTCGTTCTTTTCAAGTCTAAAAAAACAATTTTTTTTTAGTAATTTTAACGAAATGCAGGACTAAACTCGCAATGTCTTGAACAACATATTCATCATAGTTAATCAATTATGGTCATCGCGGTTAATTTTTAAAACATTTTTGTCAAAACTACCAAAATTGAAATACAAGGTCTCGAAATAATAACTTGATTATTTGAAATGTTATTGTCTGTTTTGCTAGTTCCAATGTATTTGTTCTACAGGTACTCAAACTAGCAAAGCTGTAGCACCCCAACCCACCCCCACCTTCATGTGTTCGGAGCTCAATCTCTTCTTCCGCTTCTTCTTCGTCTGCGTTCCCAGGCCATATGGCCAGAATGTGTAAGGCACGTATGTGTCCGGTTTTCAGTTTTCACTGGTTCCCCGCTGTGTACAGCCAACACATTCCGATTTCGGAGGAGCTCAAAAGATACAAATTATTTGGAAGATTGTTTTTTAAAGGCAGGAGAATGGGCTAATAAGTCAGAACGATAGTAGATGATAGAAAGCAAAGGGAAAAGGCAGAGACAAAGATGAGTGGCAGATTAGAGGAAGTTACAAGCACAGAACTTCGAGAAGGTGGGGGAACTATTTTTACGAAATCCCCACGGATAAATCTGATTATTTCAGTTTCGTGGCAATGTAACCCTACAGGCTGATTCTAACCCTATCCCTTTCCAAAGAACGACTGTATGTTGCTTCTCAGTGAAGTTTGGGGGGGGTTTCAACGCAAAAATGCGATGGGGTATAGGTGTGGGTGTGTGTGGTATATCTAAAGCATGACGTCAACTCACCACCATCACTCCCAGAACTGTCAGAGGAGTAGGCTTGCTTGATCGTCATTTTGCCATTGTCCTCCTGGGCCGATACCTTGATCCGGGGAGTTTTCTCGCCATTTACCTTGATGAACTCCATGGTAATCATCACCGTTTTGTTGTCTTTCCTCTGCACCTGTATGCTGATCAGGATTGCTCCGCAGCCGTCCTTCTTGATTCCAATCACGATGCTCATCGTTGTGGTGTCTATCTTCGTGGCCTCTATTATGATCATGATGTTCCCTGCCTGGGTCAATGTCTCACGCGTGGCCGTTTCTCCGTTTCCCGCCATTACTGTTGTCCACATTGCTTTGATTTTTTCTATTACTACGCTTGGTTGTATCCCGTTCAACTCTTCAAAGAGCTTAGGGTCATCGATAAAAGTACGGAACGTTTCCATACTGATGACCACTTCTGTAACAAGAAGGGAGAGAGGAGTAGTTGAGTATTAGTAAGTGAAATGGACTTTTTCAAATATAATCTCTCTCTCTCTCTCTCTCTCTCTCTCTCTCTCTCTCTCTCTCTCTCTCTCTCTCTCTCTCTCTCTCTCTCTCTCTCTCTCTCTCTCTCTCTCTCTCTCAAGTGTATATATGTGCATGAGAGAGAGAGAGAGAGAGAGAGAGAGAGAGAGAGAGAGAGAGTTACGCCCGTTCTAGTCCCCACCCCCATCCATCTCATTCTCTAGACTTTGCATGTGTTGATGTCTATGTGTGAGTGGTGAATAAAATGGTTGTGTTGTAACTTCTATTTCTCTGCTAGGATTGGTGTGTGTGGGTGGAGCGCGCTTGTGGTTCCGAGTGTTCGTCCGAAAGAACCTGTCCGCTTTCGGGATTGATTCCTTGTCACCATGTAAAAACAATTCATTGCAGATTTGCTTTAGATCTGACATCATAGTACAAACCATGTTTGTCAGTATTGTGCAGCAGAAGGGACGCCATATTTTCAAACAATAGGTGCTTGAGATAAGTCATAATAGTGATAGATTAATTTACAAACACAAAATGCGTAATTTTGTTACCCCACCCCCACCCCCCTTTTGGGTTTTTTGGCTCACTCGTGTCAATGACACGAAAGTGAGTATGTTTTCATGCTTCTTTTTCCGGTGTGTGTGTGTGTGTGTGTGTGTGCGTGTGTGTGTGTGTGTGCGTGTGCGTGTGCGCGTGCGTGTGCGTGCGTGCGTGCGTGTGTGTGTGTGTGTGTGTGTGTGTGTGTGTGTGTGTGCGCGTGCGCGTGCGTGTGCGTGCGTGCGTGCGTGCGTGCGTGCGTGTGTGTGTGTGTGTGTGTGTGTGTGTGTGTGTGTGTGTGTGTGGCGTGTGCATGTGTGTGTGTGTGTGTGTGTGTGTGTGTGTGTGTGTGTGTGTGTGTGTGTGTGTGTGTGTGTGTGTCGTCTGTGTGTGGTAATAATAATAATAATAATAATAAATACATTTATAGAGCGCACATTCTAGACGAAATACTCATGGCGCTTAATACCAAAACTTAAATTCGCTCCACATGCAAGATTACATCATGCATATTGAACATACTCACATGCGCTCGCATTCCCACCGTCACCCCCACGCAAACGCATGTATACTCATAGATATACAGACATGCACACGCATATATGCACATTGGTATACACAAACGCATCCTTCCCTCCCCACAAACAAACACACTCACATCAACGCACACACATGCACACATAATGTTGGCATTTTCTCGGTATCTAAAAGGCATTCATCAATCAAACTATGCACACATATAGATGTTTATGCAAGCTTTAAAACAATAATGATTTGAAATATTAAATACTTAAAACAACATAGGCAACATGAGCTAAGAAATTAAATTAAATCTAAACTTCAGTAAAAAATGTCCCATATGTGCCCCTAGGGGTCGAGAGGACGTAAATCACCAGTTACCACCATGAGCTAAGAAACTCATCAACAATGAAAGGCTTGATAGCTCATTGGTAGAGCATCTGTCTCTCATGCCCATGGTTCAAGGTTCGATTCTCGGCAAAGGCACTTTTTTTGTATCCTTATCAATAAATAAATCAGGAATTTAAAACCGTCAACTCACGACCAGTAGAGGAAGTGCCAGAAATGTCAAAGGAGGAGACTGTCTGGATCGTGATTTGTCCATTATCCTCCTGGGCTGATAACAGCATCATGGTTTTCTCGCCGTTTGCCTTCGGGAACTCCATCGTAATCATCACCGTTTTGCTGTCTTTCTTCTGGACCCGTATGTCGAGCTGGAGTAGTACGCTGCTTCCCTTCTTGATTGTTATTGCGATGTTCATTGTTGTGGTGTCTATCTTCGTGGCCTCTATTATGATCATGATGTTCCCTGCCTGGGTCAATGTCTCACTCATGGGTGTTTCTCCGTTTCCGGCCATTACTGTTGTCCACATTGCTTTGATTTTTCCTATTACTACGCTTGGTTGTATCCCCTTCAACTGTTCAAAGAGCTCAGGGTCATCGATAAAAGTACGGAACGTTTCCATACTGATGACCACTTCTGTAACAAGAAGGGAGAGAGGAGGGAGTTGAGTACTATAGCAAGTGAAATGAACGGGTTTTTTCAAATATAATCCTAGCAATATTTAAATCCCCAAAGCAACCCCAAACCAGTCCATAGTATTCTTGTCTTTTAGCTATGTATGTATGTATGTATGTTTTATACATGTGTGTATGTATCTATGTATGTATGTATATATATGTATTTGCACTTTAAAAAAAAAAGTTAATGTGCATGTGTGCATGTATGTAGCATTTATTTATTGATGCATTGATTTATTCATTTATTGGATTGTTCATTGCTCCCCACCACCCACCCCAACCCCTTTATGAAAGGCAAAGGCCTAAATGAATAAATCAACTGTACTTCTCTCTCTCTCTCTCTCTCTCTCTCTCTCTCTCTCTCTCTCTCTCTCTCTCTCTCTCTCTCTCTCTCTCTCTCTCTCTCTCTCTCTCTCTCTCTCTCTCTCTCTCTCTCTCTCTCTCTCTCTCTCTCTCTCTGTAAAAAAGCATGTTATTGCTTACTCTATTACCCTCTATAAATAAAATTCAATCAATCAATCAATCAATCTCTCTCTCTCTCTCTCTCTCTCTCTCTCTCTCTCTCTCTCTCTCTCTCTCTCTCTCTCTCTCTCTCTCTCTCTCTCTCTCTCTCTCTCTCTCTCTCTCTCTCTCTCTCTCTCTCTCTCTCTCTCTCTCTCTCTCGCACATCCACGTGTATGTGTTAATTTATATTAGGGATTAATACACTTGTTAACATTATAAAAGTCAAACACCAGTCAATTCATTTTAAAACTGTGATAGCAATGACATACAACACAATCGTAAGCCATCAACACCTATGTGTGTGTTGTTGTTTGTTTGCTCTTTGTGCTCTCAATAGGATGACTCTCAAGGGTTGCCTGTGAACCCAAAGCATTTTAATTAATGTAATCACTTAATATGTTAAATTGGATTGTTACTATAGTGATCATAATACATTTTAAAAACAATTATTTGCAGATTTGTATTAGATCTGACATCATAGTAGAAACCAGTTTTGTCAGTATTGTGCAGCAGAGGGGACGCCAAAACACAAAATGCGTCATTTTCTTAAATCCCCCCTTTTTTTAAAACCATAGGAGTGCATTTCAAATGTGTCAATGTATCATCATCAACGATTAAGAATTTAAAAACAAAACCTTTTTGAATGCAATAATGTGATGGGGGAGAGGGTAAGGGTTCTAAAGCACAACTTAACAGTCAACTCACCACCAGTAGAGGAAGTGCCAGAAATGTCAGAGGAGGAGACTGTCTGGATCGTGATTTTTCCGTTGTCCTCCTGGGCCAATAACTGCATCATGGTTTTCTGGCCGTTTGTCTTCGGGAACTCCATCGTAATCATCACCGTTTTGCTGTCTTTCTTCTGGACCCGTATGTCGAGCTGGAGTAGTACGCTGCTTCCCTTCTTGATTGTTATTGCGATGTTCATTGTTGTGGTGTCTATCTTCGTGGCCTCTATTATGATCATGATGTTCCCTGCCTGGGTCAATGTCTCACTCATGGGTGTTTCTCCGTTTCCTGCCATTACTGTTGTCCACATTGCTTTGATTTTTCCTATTACTACGCTTGGTTGTATCCCCTTCACCTGTTCAAAGAGCTCAGGGTCATCGATAAAAGTACGGAAGGTTTCCATACTGATGACCACTTCTGTAACAAGAAGGGAGAGAGGAGGGAGTTGAGTACTACAGCAAGTGAAATTATCGTTTTTTGAAATATAATCCTAGCAATATTTAAATCCCCAAAGCAACCCCAAACCAGTCCATAGTATTCTTGTCTTTTAGCTATGTATGTATGTATGTTTTATACATGTGTGTATGTATCTATGTATATATGTATATATATGTAAAAAATGCCTAAATGAATAAATCAACTGTACTTCTCTCTCTCTCTCTCTCTCTCTCTCTCTCTCTCTCTCTCTCTCTCTCTCTCTCTCTCTCTCTCTCTCTGTGACTCTCTCTCTCTGTGACTCTCTCTCTCTCTCTCACATCCACGTGTATGTGTTAATCTATATTAGGGATTAATACACTTGCTAACATTATAAAAGTCAAACACCAGTCAATTCATTTTAAATCTGTCATAGCAATGACATACAACACAATCGTAAGCCATCAGCACCTATGTGTGTGTTGTTGTTTGTTTGCTTTTTGTGCTCTCAATAGGATGACTCTCAAGCGGTGCCTGTGAACCCAAAGCAAACTTAATTCATGTAATCAGTTAATATGTTGATGTATGTTAAATTGGATTGTTGCTATAGTTATCATAATACATTTTAAAAACAATTATTTGCAGATTTGTTTTAGATCTGACATCATAGTAGAAACCAGCTTTGTCAGTATTGTGCAGCAGAGGGGACACCATATTTACAAACAATAGGTGCTTGAGAGAAGTCGCAAATTAATGTAGAAACACAAAATGCGTCATTTTCTTACATCCCCCCATTTTTTAAAACCATCGGAGTGCATTTCAAATGTGTCAATGTATCATCATCAACGATTAAGAATTTAAAAACAAAAACCTTTTTGAATGCAATAATGTGATGGGGGAGGGAGGAAGGGTTCTAAAGCACAACTTAACAGTCAACTCACCACCAGTAGAGGAAGTGCCAGAAATGTCAGAGGAGGAGACTGTCTGGATCGTGATTTTTCCATTGTCCTCCTGGGCCGATAACTGCATCATAGTTTTCTCGCCGTTTGCCTTCGGGAACTCCATCGTAATCATCACCGTTTTGCTGTCTTTCTTCTGGACCCGTATGTCGAGCTGGAGTAGTACGCTGCTTCCCTTCTTGATTGTTATTGCGATGTTCATTGTTGTGGTGTCTATCTTCGTGGCCTCTATTATGATCATGATGTTCCCTGCCTGGGTCAATGTCTCACTCATGGGTGTTTCTCCATTTCCCGCCATTACTGTTGTCCACATTGCTTTGATTTTTCCTATTACTACGCTTGGTTGTATCCCCTTCAACTGTTCAAAGAGCTCAGGGTCATCGATAAAAGTACGGAACGTTTCCATACTGATGACCACTTCTGTAACAAGAAGGGAGCGAGGAGGGAGTTGAGTACTATAGCAAGTGAAATGATCGTTTTTTCAAATATAATCCTAGCAATATTTAAATCCTCAAAGCAACCCCAAACCAGTCCATAGTATTCTTGTCTTTTAGCTATGTATGTATGCATGTATGTATTATGCATGTGTGTATGTATCTATGTATATATGTATATATATATGGATTTGCACTTTAAAAAAAAGTTAATGTGTATGTGTGCATGTATGTAGCATTTATATATTCATTTATTTATTGATTGATTTATTTGATTGTTCGTTTGCTCCCCACCACCCACCCCACCCCCTTTATGAAAGGCAAAGGCCTAAATGAATAAATCAACTGTACTTCTCCCTCTCTCTCTGACTCTCTATCTCTCTCTCTCTCTCTCTCTCTCTCTCTCTCTCTCTCTCTCTCTCTCTCTCTCTCTCTCTCTCTCTCTCTCTCTCTCTCTCTCTCTCTCTCGCACATCCACGTGTATGTGTTAATATTAGGGATTAATACACTTGTTAACACTATAAAAGGCAAACACCAGTCAATTCATTTTAAAACTGTGATAGCAATGACATACAACACAATCGTAAGCCATCAGCACCTATGTGTGTGTTGTTGTTTGTTTGCTTTTTATGCTCTCAATAGGATGACTCTCAGGCGGTGCCTGTGAACCCAAAGCAAACTTAATTCATGTAATCAGTTAATATGTTTATGTATGTTAAATTGGATTGTTGCTATAGTTATCATAATACATTTTAAAAACAATTATTTGCAGATTTGCTTTAGATCTGACATCATAGTAGAAACCAGCTTTGTCAGTATTGTGCAGCAGAGGGGACGCCATATTTACAAACAATAGGTGCTTGAGAGAAGTCACAAATTAATGTACAAACACAAAATGCGTCATTTTCTTAAATACCCCCATTTTGTAAAACCATCGGAGTGCATTTCAAATGTGTCAATGTATCATCATCAACGATTAAGAATTTAAAAACAAAAACCTTTTTGAATGCAATAATGTGATGGGGGAGGGAGGAAGGGTTCTAAAGCACAACTTAACAGTCAACTCACCACCAGTAGAGGAAGTGCCAGAAATGTCAGAGGAGGAGCCTGTCTGGATCGTGATTTTTCCGTTGTCCTCCTGGGCCGATAACTGCATCATGGTTTTCTGGCCGTTTGCCTTCGGGAACTCCATCGTAATCATCACCGTTTTGCTGTCTTTCTTCTGGACCCGTATGTCGAGCTGGAGTAGTACGCTGCTTCCCTTCTTGATTGTTATTGCGATGTTCATTGTTGTGGTGTCTATCTTCGTGGCCTCTATTATGATCTTGATGTTCCCTGCCTGGGTCAATGTCTCACTCATGGGTGTTTCTCCATTTCCCGCCATTACTGTTGTCCACATTGCTTTGATTTTTCCTATTACTACGCTTGGTTGTATCCCCTTCAACTGTTCAAAGAGCTCAGGGTCATCGATAAAAGTACGGAACGTTTCCATACTGATGACCACTTCTGTAACAAGAAGGGAGCGAGGAGGGAGTTGAGTACTATAGCAAGTGAAATGAACGGTTTTTTCAAATATAATCTTAGCAATATTTAAATCCTCAAAGCAACCCCAAACCAGTCCATAGTATTCTTGTCTTTTAGCTATGTATGTATGCATGTATGTATTATGCATATGTGTATGTATTTATGTATATATGTATATATATATGGATTTGCACTTTAAAAAAAAAAGTTAATGTGCATGTGTGCATGTATGTAGCATTTATTTATTGATGCATTTATTTATTCATTTATTTGATTGTTCATTGCTCCCCACCACCCACCCCAACCCCTTTATGAAAGGCAAAGGCCTAAATGAATAAATCAACTGTACTCCTCTCTCTCTCTCTCTCTCTCTCTCTCTCTCTCTCTCTCTCTGTCTCTCTCTCTCTCTCTCTCTCTCTCTCTCTCTCTCTCTCTCTCTCTCAGCCACGTGTATGTGTTAATATTAGGGATTAATACACTTGTTAACACTATAAAAGGCAAACACAAGTCAATTCATCTGTGATAGCAATGACATACAACACAATCGTAAGCCATCAGCACCTATGTGTGTGTTGTTGTTTGTTTATTTTTGTGCTCTCAATAGGATGACTCTCAAGCGGTGCCTGTGAACCCAAAGCAAACTTAATTCATGTAATCAATTAATATGTTTTTGTATGTTAAATTGGATTGTTGCTATAGTTATCATAACACATCTTAAAAACAATTATTTGCAGATTTGTTTAGATCTGACATCATAGTAGAAACCAGCTTTGTCAGTATTGTGCAGCAGAGGGGACGCCATATTTACAAACAATAGGTGCTTGAGAGAAGTCACAAATTAATGTACAAACACAAAATGCGTCATTTTCTTAAATACCCCCATTTTGTAAAACCATCGGAGTGCATTTCAAATGTGTCAATGTATCATCATCAACGATTAAGAATTTAAAAACAAAACCTTTTTGAATGCAATAATGTGATGGGGGAGGGGGGAAGGGTTCTCAAGCACAACTTAACAGTCAACTCACCACCAGTAGAGGAAGTGCCAGAAATGTCAGAGGAGGAGACTGTCTGGAACGTGATTTTTCCGTTGTCCTCCTGGGCCGATAACTGCATCATGGTTTTCTGGCCGTTTGCCTTCGGGAACTCCATCGTAATCATCACCGTTTTGCTGTCTTTCTTCTGGACCCGTATGTCGAGCTGGAGTAGTACGCTGCTTCCCTTCTTGATTGTTATTGCGATGTTCATTGTTGTGGTGTCTATCTTCGTGGCCTCTATTATGATCATGATGTTCCCTGCCTGGGTCAATGTCTCACTCATGGGTGTTTCTCCGTTTCCCGCCATTACTGTTGTCCACATTGCTTTGATTTTTCCTATTACTACGCTTGGTTGTATCCCCTTCAACTCTTCAAAGAGCTCAGGGTCATCGATAAAAGTACGGAACGTTTCCATACTGATGACCACTTCTGTAACAAGAAGGGAGAGAGGAGGGAGTTGAGTACTATAGCAAGTGAAATGAACGTTTTTTCAAATATAATCCTAGCAATATTTAAATCCCCAAAGCAACCCCAAACCAGTCCATAGTATTCTTGTCTTTTAGCTATGTATGTATTATGTATTATGCATGTGTGTATGTATCTATGTATATATGTATATATATGTAGCATTTGCACTTTTAAAAAAAGTTAATGTGTATGTGTGCATGTATGTAGCATTTATATATTCATGAAAGGCAAAGGTTTATTTATTGATTTATTTGATTGTTCATTTGCTCCCCACCACCTCACCCCACCCCCTTTATGAAAGGCAAAGGCCTAAATGAATAAATCAACTGTACTTCTCTCTCTCTCTCTCTCTCTCTCTCTCTCTCTCTCTCTCTCTCTCTCTCTCTCTCTCTCTCTCTCTCTCTCTCTCTCTCTCTCTCTCTCTCTCGCACATCCACGTGTATGTGTTAATTTATATTAGGGATTAATACACTTGTTAACACTATAAAAGGCAAACACCAGTCAATTCATTTTAAAACTGTGATAGCAATGACATACAACACAATCGTAAGCCATCAGCACCTATGTGTGTGTTGTTGTTTGTTTGCTTTTTGTGCTCTCAATAGGATGACTCTCAAGCGGTGCCTGTGAACCCAAAGCAAACCTAATTAATGTAATCACTTAATATGTTTATGTATGTTAAATTGGATTGTTGCTATAGTTATCATAATACATTTTAAAAACAATTATTTGCAGATTTGTTTTAGATCTGACATCATAGTAGAAACCAGCTTTGTCAGTATTGTGCAGCAGAGGGGACACCATATTTACAAACAATAGGTGCTTGAGAGAAGTCACAAATTAATGTACAAACACAAAATGCGTCATTTTCTTAAATACCCCCATTTTGTAAAACCATCGGAGTGCATTTCAAATGTGTCAATGTATCATCATCAACGATTAAGAATTTAAAAACAAAAACCTTTTTGAATGCAATAATGTGATGGGGGAGGGAGGAATGGTTCTAAAGCACAACTTAACAGTCAACTCACCACCAGTAGAGGAAGTGCCAGAACTGTCAGAGGAGGAGACTGTCTGGATCGTGATTTTTCCGTTGTCCTCCTGGGCCGATAACTGCATCATGGTTTTCTGGCCGTTTGCCTTCGGGAACTCCATCGTAATCATCACCGTTTTGCTGTCTTTCTTCTGGACCCGTATGTCGAGCTGGAGTAGTACGCTGCTTCCCTTCTTGATTGTTATTGCGATGTTCATTGTTGTGGTGTCTATCTTCGTGGCCTCTATTATGATCTTGATGTTCCCTGCCTGGGTCAATGTCTCACTCATGGGTGTTTCTCCGTTTCCCGCCATTACTGTTGTCCACATTGCTTTGATTTTTCCTATTACTACGCTTGGTTGTATCCCCTTCAACTCTTCAAAGAGCTCAGGGTCATCGATAAAAGTACGGAACGTTTCCATACTGATGACCACTTCTGTAACAAGAAGGGAGAGAGGAGGGAGTTGAGTACTATAGCAAGTGAAATGAACGGTTTTTTCAAATATAATCCTAGCAATATTTAAATCCCCAAAGCAACCCCAAACCAGTCCATAGTATTCTTGTCTTTTAGCTGTGTATGTATGTATGTTTTATACATGTGTGTATGTATCTATGTATATATGTATATATATATGTATTTGCACTTTAAAAAAAAGTTTGTGTGCATGTATGCAGCATTTATTTATTGATGCATTGATTTATTCATTTATTTGATTGTTCATTTGCTCCCCACCACCCACCCCACCCCCTTTATGAAAGGCAAAGGCCTAAATGAATAAATCAACTGTACTTCTCTCTCTCTCTCTCTCTCTCTCTCTCTCTCTCTCTCTCTCTCTCTCTCTCTGTGTGACTCTCTCTCTCTCTCTCACTCTCTCTCTCTCACACATCCACGTGTATGTGTTAATTTATATTAGGGATTAATACACTTGTTAACATTATAAAAGTCAAACACCAGTCAATTCATTTTAAAACTGTGATAGCAATGACATACAACACAATCGTAAGCCATCAGCACCTATGTGTGTGTTGTTGTTTGTTTGTTTTTTGCGCTCTCAATAGGATGACTCTCAAGCGGTGCCTGTGAACCCAAAGCAAATTTAATTAATGTAATCACTTAATATGTTTATGTATGGTAAATTGGATTGTTACTATAGTTATCATAATACAATTTAAAAACAATTATTTGCAGATTTGTTTTAGATCTGACATCATAGTAGAAACCAGCTTTGTCAGTATTGTACAGCAGAGGGGACGCCATATTTACAAACAATAGGTGCTTGAGAGAAGTCATAATAGTGACAAATTAATTTACAAACACGAAATGCGTCATTTTCTTAAATCCCCCCATTTTCTAAAACCATCGGAGTGCATTTCAAATGTGTCAATGTATCATCATCAACGATTAGAAATTTAAAAGCAAAAACTTTTTGAACACATAACGCACAATTTAACCGTCAACTCACCATCAGTAGAGGAAGTGCCAGAAATGTCAGAGGAGGAGACTGTCTGGATCGTGATTTGTCCATTGTCCTCCTGGGCTGATAACTGTATCATGGTTTTCTCGCCGTTTGCCTTCGGGAACTCCATCGTAATCATCAGCGGTTTGCTGTCTTTCTTCTGGGCCTGTATGTCGAGCTGGAGTAGTACGCTGCTTCCCTTCGTGATTGTTATTGTGATGTTCATTGTTGCGGTGTCTATCTTCGTGGCCTCTATTATGATCTTGATGTTCCCTGCCTGGGTCAATGTCTCACTCGCGGGTGTTTCTCCGTTTCCGGCCATTACTGTTGTCCACATTTCTTTGAGTTTTCCTATTACTAAGCTTAGTTGTATCCCCTTCAACTCTTCAAAGAGCTCATCGTCATTGATTAAAGGCTGCATCGCTTCCATAATTTGGCCCGCTTCATTTTCTGTAATTTTGCCTGTAACAAAAAGGGGGAGAGGAGGGAGGTTAGAGAGTTTTAGTAAGTGTCATGTTTTTCTTATCTTTAATAATTATGATCCTGATAAAATCAAATTTTCAATAAGAACCCCAAACCAGCCCATTATTATTTCGTGTGTTTTTCCACTTTAAGTGTTTGTTGGCTTTATAATCTTGTCTAACATCAGGTATAAATTAACGGGTAATATCTGTTATCTTACAATGCAATGAATGCAAATGTAACGTTGAATGTGTCTAAGAAACGAGGTAATTCGCAGTTATCTGTGAATTCAGATTTGGGTTGACCTATTTTCACATAGAAAAATATTTAAAGTTCCCAAGGTACAGCAAAGCGGGGCTTTGTTATTTTTGCTTTGTCCATGCGGCGTGCATGTGTGTTTCCGTGCGTGTGTGCATGTGGCCATGCGTCCATCCACTGTCAAAGTAATTATTGGTTTAAAGGGAGTAACTTTTTCTAGGAATCTAAAAGGCGTTCATCGATCAAACTTTGCACACACATAGATGTTTATGCAAGCTTTCAAACAATAATGATTTGAATAATTAGATACTTAAAACAACACTGTAAACAGATAACAAACACATAACATTTTAGATTAGTGGGTTAGAGAGTATTCAATAGGCAACATGAGTTAAGAAACTCATCAACACTGAAATCCTCAATAGCTTGATTCTCGGCCAAGCCACTTTTTTGCATCATTATCAACAATCAGAAATTTAAAAGCAAAACCTTTTGGAACGCAGTCATGTACTGGGGAGGGGGAGGGGGGGGGTCTAAAGCACAATTTAACCGTCAACTCACCACCAGTAAAGGAAGTGCCAGAAATGTCAGAGGAGGAGACTGTCTGGATCGTGATTTGTCCATTGTCCTCCTGGGCTGATAACTGTATCATGGTTTTCTCGCCGTTTGCCTTCGGGAACTCCATCGTAATCATCAGCGGTTTGCTGTCTTTCTTCTGGGCCTGTATGTTGAGCTGGAGTAGTACGCTGCTTCCCTTCGTGATTGTTATTGTGATGTTCATTGTTGCGGTGTCTATCTTCGTGGCCTCTATTATGATCTTGATGTTCCCTGCCTGGGTCAATGTCTCACTCGTGGGTGTTTCTCCGTTTCCGGCCATTACTGTTGTCCACATTTCTTTGAGTTTTCCTATTACTAAGCTTAGTTGTATCCCCTTCAACTCTTCAAAGAGCTCATCGTCATTGATTAAAGGCTGCATCGCTTCCATAATTTGGCCCGCTTCATTTTCTGTAATTTTGCCTGTAACAAAAAGGGGGAGAGGAGGGAGGTTAGAGAGTTTTAGTAAGTGTCATGTTTTTCTTATCTTTAATAATTATGATCCTGATAAAATCAAATTTTCAATAAGAACCCCAAACCAGCCCATTATTATTTCGTGTGTTTTTCCACTTTAAGTGTTTGTTGGCTTTATAATCTTGTCTAACATCAGGTATAAATTAACGGGTAATATCTGTTATCTTACAATGCAATGAATGCGAATGTAACGTTCAATGTGTCTAAGAAACAAGTTAATTCGCCGTTATCAGCGAATTCAGATTTGGGTTGATCTATTTTCACATAGAAAAATATTTAAAGTTCCCAAGGTACAGCAAAGCGGGGATTTGTTATTTTTGTTTTGTCCATGCGGCGTGCATGTGAGTGGCCATGCGTGTGTGCGTGTGGCCATGCGTCCATCCACTGTCAAAGTAATGATTGGTTTAAAGGGAGTAACTTTTTCTCGGTATCATCGATCAAATTTTGCACACACATAGATGTTTATGCAAGCTTTCAAACAATAATGATTTGAATAATTAGATACTTAAAACAACACTGTAAACAGATAACAAACACATAACATTTTAGATTAGTGGGTTAGAGAGTATTCAATAGGCAACATGAGTTAAGAAACTCATCAACACTGAAATCCTTGATAGGCTGATTCTCGGCAAAGCCACTTTTTTGCATCATTATCAACAATCAGAAAATTAAAAGCAAAACCTTTTGGAACGCAGTCATGTACTGCGGAGGGGGAGGGGGGGGTCTAAAGCACAATTTAACCGTCAACTCACCACCAGTAGAGGAAGTGCCAGAAATGTCAGAGGAGGAGACTGTCTGGATCGTGATTTGTCCATTGTCCTCCTGGGCTGATAACTGTATCATGGTTTTCTCGCCGTTTGCCTTCGGGAACTCCATCGTAATCATCAGCGGTTTGCTGTCTTTCTTCTGGGCCTGTATGTTGAGCTGGAGTAGTACGATGCTTCCCTTCGTGATTGTTATTGTGATGTTCATTGTTGCGGTGTCTATCTTCGTGGCCTCTATTATGATCTTGATGTTCCCTGCCTGGGTCAATGTCTCACTCGTGGGTGTTTCTCCGTTTCCGGCCATTACTGTTGTCCACATTTCTTTGAGTTTTCCTATTACTAAGCTTAGTTGTATCCCCTTCAACTCTTCAAAGAGCTCATCGTCATTGATTAAAGGCTGCATCGCTTCCATAATTTGGCCCGCTTCATTTTCTGTAATTTTGCCTGTAACAAAAAGGGAGAGAAGAGGGAGGTCAGAGAGTTTTAGTAAGTGTCATGTTTTTCTTATCTTTAATAATTATGATCCTGATAAAATCAAATTTTCAATAAGAACCCCAAACCAGCCCATTATTATTTCGTGTGTTTTTCCACTTTAAGTGTTTGTTGGCTTTATAATCTTGTCTAACATCAGGTATAAATTAACGGGTAATATCTGTTATCTTACAATGCAATGAATGCGAATGTAACGTTCAATGTGTCTAAGAAACAAGTTAATTCGCCGTTATCTGTGAATTCAGAATTGGGTTGATCTATTTTCACATAGAAAAATATTTAAAGTTCCCAAGGTACAGCAAAGCGGGGATTTGTTATTTTTGTTTTGTCCATGCGGCGTGCATGTGAGTGGCCATGCGTGTGTGCGTGTGGCCATGCGTCCATCCACTGTCAAAGTAATGATTGGTTTAAAGGGAGTAATTTTTTCTCGGTATCATCGATCAAATTTTGCACACACATAGATGTTTATGCAAGCTTTCAAGCAATAATGATTTAAATAATTAGATACTTAAAACAACACTGTAAACAGATAACAAACACATAACATTTTAGATTAGTGGGTTAGAGAGTATTCAATAGGCAACAT
>JAGGCT020003015.1:0-26811 GCA_017654935.2 Phymorhynchus buccinoides | reverse complement strand
CTATTCTACATGTCTCGCTCACTATTCTACTTGTCTCGCTCACTATTCTACTTGTCTCGCTCACTATTCTACTTGTCTCGCTCACTATTCTACTTGTCTCGCTCACTATTCTACTTGTCTCGCTCAATATTCTACTTGTCTCGCTCACTATTCTACTTGTCTCTCTCACTATTCTACTTGTCTCGCTCACTATTCTACTGGTCTCGCTCACTATTCTACTTGTCTCGCTCACTATTCTACTTGTCTCGCTCACTATTCTACTTGTCTCGCTCACTATTCTACTTGTCTCGCTCACTATTCTACTTGTCTCGCTCACTATTCTACTTGTCTCGCTCACTATTCTACTTGTCTCGCTCACTATTCTACTTGTCTCGCTCAATATTCTACTTGTCTCGCTCACTATTCTACTTGTCTCGCTCACTATTCTACTTGTCTCGCTCACTATTCTACTGGTCTCGCTCACTATTCTACTTGTCTCGCTCACTATTCTACTTGTCCAATTCTACTCGCTCACTATTCTACTTGTCTCGCTCACTATTCTACTTGTCTCGCTCACTATTCTACATGTCTCACTCACTATTCTACATGTTCTCGCTCACTATTCTACTTGTCTCTCTCACTATTCTACTTGTCTCGCTCACTATTCTACTTGTCTCGGCTCACTATTCTACATGTCTCATCACTATTCTACTTGTCTCGCTCACTATTCTACTTGTCTCGCTCACTATTCTACTTGTCTCGCTCACTATTCTACTGGTCTCGCTCACTATTCTACTTGTCTCGCTCACTATTCTACTTGTCTCGCTCACTATTCTACTTGTCTCGCTCACTATTCTACATGTCTCGCTCACTATTCTACATGTCTCGCTCACTATTCTACTGGTCTCGCTCACTATTCTACTTGTCTCGCTCACTATTCTACTTGTCTCGCTCACTATTCTACTTGTCTCGCTCACTATTCTACTTGTCTCGATCACTATTCTACTTGTCTCGCTCACTATTCTACTTGTCTCGCTCACTATTCTACTTGTCTCGCTCACTATTCTACATGTCTCGCTCACTATTCTACTTGTCTCGCTCACTATTCTACTTGTCTCGCTCACTATTCTACTTGTCTCGCTCACTATTCTACTTGTCTCGCTCACTATTCTACTTGTCTCGCTCACTATTCTACTGGTCTCGCTCACTATTCTACTTGTTGTCGCTCACTATTCTACTTGTCTCGCTCACTATTCTACTTGTCTCGCTCACTATTCTACTTGTCTCGCTCACTATTCTACATGTCTCGCTCACTATTCTACATGTCTCGCTCACTATTCTACTTGTCTCGCTCACTATTCTACTTGTCTCGCTCACTATTCTACTTGTCTCGCTCACTATTCTACTTGTCTCGCTCACTATTCTACTTGTCTCGCTCACTATTCTACTGGTCTCGCTCACTATTCTACTTGTCTCGCTCACTATTCTACTTGTCTCGCTCACTATTCTACTGGTCTCGCTCACTATTCTACATTCTCGCTCACTTGTCTCGCTCACTATTCTACTGGTCTCGCTCACTATTCTACTGGTCTCGCTCACTATTCTACTTGTCTCGCTCACTATTCTACTTGTCTCGCTCACTATTCTACTTGTCTCGCTCACTATTCTACTTGTCTCGCTCACTATTCTACTTGTCTCGCTCACTATTCTACTTGTCTCGCTCACTATTCTACTTGTCTCGCTCACTATTCTACTTTTCTCGCTCACTATTCTACTGTTCTCGCTCACTATTCTACTTGTCTCGCTCACTATTCTACTTGTCTCGCTCACTATTCTACTTGTCTCGCTCACTATTCTACTTGTCTCGCTCACTATTCTACATGTCTCGCTCACTATTCTACTTGTCTCGCTCACTATTCTACTTTTCTCGCTCACTATTCTACTTGTCTCGCTCACTATTCTACTTGTCTCGCTCACTATTCTACTTGTCTCGCTCACTATTCTACTTGTCTCGCTCACTATTCTACTTGTCTCGCTCACTATTCTACTTGTCTCGCTCACTATTCTACTTGTCTCGCTCACTATTCTACTTGTCTCGCTCACTATTCTACTTGTCTCTCTCACTATTCTACTTGTCTCGCTCACTATTCTACTTGTCTCGCTCACTATTCTACTTGTCTCGCTCACTATTCTACTTGTCTCTCTCACTATTCTACTTGTCTCGCTCACTATTCTACTTGTCTCGCTCACTATTCTACTTGTCTCGCTCACTATTCTACTTGTCTCGCTCACTATTCTACTTGTCTCGCTCACTATTCTACTTGTCTCGCTCACTATTCTACTTGTCTCGCTCACTATTCTACTTGTCTCGCTCACTATTCTACTTGTCTCGCTCACTATTCTACTTGTCTCGCTCACTATTCTACTTGTCTCGCTCACTATTCTACTTGTCTCGCTCACTATTCTACTTGTCTCGCTCACTATTCTACTGTGTCTCGCTCACTATTCTACTTGTCTCGCTCACTATTCTACTTGTCTCGCTCACTATTCTACATGTCTCGCTCACTATTCTACTTGTCTCGCTCACTATTCTACTTGTCTCGCTCACTATTCTACTTGTCTCGCTCACTATTCTACTTGTCTCGCTCACTATTCTACATGTCTCGCTCACTATTCTACTTGTCTCTCGCTCACTATTCTACTTGTCTCGCTCACTATTCTACTGGTCTCGCTCACTATTCTACTTGTCTCGCTCACTATTCTACTTGTCTCGCTCACTATTCTACTTGTCTCGCTCACTATTCTACTTGTCTCGCTCACTATTCTACATGTCTCGCTCACTATTCTACTTGTCTCGCTCACTATTCTACTTGTCTCGCTCACTATTCTACATGTCTCGCTCACTATTCTACTTGTCTCGCTCACTATTCTACTTGTCTCGCTCACTATTCTACTTGTCTCGCTCACTATTCTACTTGTCTCGCTCACTATTCTACTTGTCTCGCTCACTATTCTACTTGTCTCGCTCACTATTCTACTTGTCTCGCTCACTATTCTACTTGTCTCGCTCACTATTCTACATGTCTCGCTCACTATTCTACTTGTCTCGCTCACTATTCTACTTGTCTCGCTCACTATTCTACTTGTCTCGCTCACTATTCTACTTGTCTCGCTCACTATTCTACTTGTCTCGCTCACTATTCTACTTGTCTCGCTCACTATTCTACTTGTCTCACTCACTATTCTACATGTCTCGCTCACTATTCTACTTGTCTCGCTCACTATTCTACATGTCTCGCTCACTATTCTACTTGTCTCGCTCACTATTCTACTTGTCTCGCTCACTATTCTACTTGTCTCGCTCACTATTCTACTTGTCTCGCTCACTATTCTACTTGTCTCGCTCACTATTCTACTTGTCTCGCTCACTATTCTACTTGTCTCGCTCACTATTCTACTTGTCTCGCTCACTATTCTACTTGTCTCGCTCACTATTCTACTTGTCTCGCTCACTATTCTACTTGTCTCGCTCACTATTCTACATGTCTCGCTCACTATTCTACTGGTCTCGCTCACTATTCTACTTGTCTCGCTCACTATTCTACTTGTCTCGCTCACTATTCTACTTGTCTCGCTCACTATTCTACTTGTCTCGCTCACTATTCTACTTGTCTCGCTCACTATTCTACTTGTCTCGCTCACTATTCTACTTGTCTCGCTCACTATTCTACTTGTCTCGCTCACTATTCTACTTGTCTCGCTCACTATTCTACTGTCTCGCTCTCGCTCACTCACTATTCTACTTGTCTCGCTCACTATTCTACTTGTCTCGCTCACTATTCTACTTGTCTCGCTCACTATTCTACTTGTCTCGCTCACTATTCTACTGGTCTCGCTCACTATTCTACTGGTCTCGCTCACTATTCTACTTGTCTCGCTCACTATTCTACTTGTCTCGCTCACTATTCTACTTGTCTCGCTCACTATTCTACTGGTCTCGCTCACTATTCTACTTGTCTCGCTCACTATTCTACTTGTCTCGCTCACTATTCTACTTGTCTCGCTCACTATTCTACTTGTCTCGCTCACTATTCTACTGGTCTCGCTCACTATTCTACTTGTCTCGCTCACTATTCTACTTGTCTCGCTCACTATTCTACTTGTCTCGCTCACTATTCTACTATGTCTCGCTCACTATTCTACATGTCTCGCTCACTATTCTACTGGTCTCGCTCACTATTCTACTTGTCTCGCTCACTATTCTACTTGTCTCGCTCACTATTCTACTGGTCTCGCTCACTATTCTACTTGTCTCGCTCACTATTCTACTTGTCTCGCTCACTATTCTACTTGTCTCGCTCACTATTCTACTTGTCTCGCTCACTATTCTACATGTCTCGCTCACTATTCTACTGGTCTCGCTCACTATTCTACTTGTCTCGCTCACTATTCTACTTGTCTCGCTCACTATTCTACTGGTCTCGCTCACTATTCTACTTGTCTCGCTCACTATTCTACTTGTCTCGCTCACTATTCTACTGGTCTCGCTCACTATTCTACTTGTCTCGCTCACTATTCTACATGTCTCGCTCACTATTCTACTTGTCTCGCTCACTATTCTACTTGTCTCGCTCACTATTCTACTTGTCTCGCTCACTATTCTACTGGTCTCGCTCACTATTCTACTTGTCTCGCTCACTATTCTACTTGTCTCGCTCACTATTCTACTGTTCTCGCTCACTATTCTACTTGTCTCGCTCACTATTCTACATGTCTCGCTCACTATTCTACTTGTCTCGCTCACTATTCTACTTGTCTCGCTCACTATTCTACTTGTCTCGCTCACTATTCTACTGGTCTCGCTCACTATTCTACTTGTCTCGCTCACTATTCTACTTGTCTCGCTCACTATTCTACTGGTCTCGCTCACTATTCTACTGGTCTCGCTCACTATTCTACTGGTCTCGCTCACTATTCTACTTGTCTCGCTCACTATTCTACTTGTCTCGCTCACTATTCTACTTGTCTCGCTCACTATTCTACTTGTCTCGCTCACTATTCTACTTGTCTCGCTCACTATTCTACTTGTCTCGCTCACTATTCTACATGTCTCGCTCACAATTCTACTTGTCTCGCTCACTATTCTACTGGTCTCGCTCACTATTCTACATGTCTCGCTCACTATTCTACTGGTCTCGCTCACTATTCTACTTGTCTCGCTCACTATTCTACTTGTCTCGCTCACTATTCTACTTGTCTCGCTCACTATTCTACTTGTCTCGCTCACTATTCTACTTGTCTCGCTCACTATTCTACTTGTCTCGCTCACTATTCTACTTGTCTCGCTCACTATTCTACTTGTCTCGCTCACTATTCTACTTGTCTCGCTCACTATTCTACATGTCTCGCTCACTATTCTACTTGTCTCGCTCACTATTCTACTTGTCTCGCTCACTATTCTACTTGTCTCGCTCACTATTCTACTTGTCTCGCTCACTATTCTACTTGTCTCGCTCACTATTCTACTTGTCTCGCTCACTATTCTACTTGTCTCGCTCACTATTCTACTTGTCTCGCTCACTATTCTACTTGTCTCGCTCACTATTCTACTTGTCTCGCTCACTATTCTACTGGTCTCGCTCACTATTCTACTTGTCTCGCTCACTATTCTACTTGTCTCGCTCACTATTCTACTGGTCTCGCTCACTATTCTACTTGTCTCGCTCACTATTCTACTTGTCTCGCTCACTATTCTACTTGTCTCGCTCACTATTCTACTTGTCTCGCTCACTATTCTACTTGTCTCGCTCACTATTCTACTTGTCTCGCTCACTATTCTACTTGTCTCGCTCACTATTCTACTTGTCTCGCTCACTATTCTACTGGTCTCGCTCACTATTCTACTTGTCTCGCTCACTATTCTACTTGTCTCGCTCACTATTCTACTTGTCTCGCTCACTATTCTACTTGGTCTCGCTCACTATTCTACTTGTCTCGCTCACTATTCTACTTGTCTCGCTCACTATTCTACTTGTCTCGCTCACTATTCTACTTGTCTCGCTCACTATTCTACTTGTCTCGCTCACTATTCTACTTGTCTCGCTCACTATTCTACTTGTCTCGCTCACTATTCTACTTGTCTCGCTCACTATTCTACTTGTCTCGCTCACTATTCTACTTGTCTCGCTCACTATTCTACTTGTCTCGCTCACTATTCTACTTGTCTCGCTCACTATTCTACTTGTCTCGCTCACTATTCTACTTGTCTCGCTCACTATTCTACTTGTCTCGCTCACTATTCTACTTGTCTCGCTCACTATTCTACTTGTCTCGCTCACTATTCTACTTGTCTCGCTCACTATTCTACTTGTCTCGCTCACTATTCTACTTGTCTCGCTCACTATTCTACTTGTCTCGCTCACTATTCTACTTGTCTCGCTCACTATTCTACTTGTCTCGCTCACTATTCTACTTGTCTCGCTCACTATTCTACTTGTCTCGCTCACTATTCTACTTGTCTCGCTCACTATTCTACTTGTCTCGCTCACTATTCTACTTGTCTCGCTCACTATTCTACTTGTCTCGCTCACTATTCTACTTGTCTCGCTCACTATTCTACTTGTCTCGCTCACTATTCTACTTGTCTCGCTCACTATTCTACTTGTCTCGCTCACTATTCTACTTGTCTCGCTCACTATTCTACTTGTCTCGCTCACTATTCTACTTGTCTCGCTCACTATTCTACTTGTCTCGCTCACTATTCTACTTGTCTCGCTCACTATTCTACTTGTCTCGCTCACTATTCTACATGTCTCGCTCACTATTCTACTTGTCTCGCTCACTATTCTACTTGTCTCGCTCACTATTCTACTTGTCTCGCTCACTATTCTACTTGTCTCGCTCACTATTCTACTTGTCTCGCTCACTATTCTACTTGTCTCGCTCACTATTCTACATGTCTCGCTCACTATTCTACTTGTCTCGCTCACTATTCTACTTGTCTCGCTCACTATTCTACTTGTCTCGCTCACTATTCTACATGTCTCGCTCACTATTCTACTGGTCTCGCTCACTATTCTACATGTCTCGCTCACTATTCTACTGGTCTCGCTCACTATTCTACTTGTCTCGCTCACTATTCTACTGGTCTCGCTCACTATTCTACTTGTCTCGCTCACTATTCTACTTGTCTCGCTCACTATTCTACTGGTCTCACTCACTATTCTACTTGTCTCGCTCACTATTCTACTTGTCTCGCTCACTATTCTACATGTCTCGCTCACTATTCTACTTGTCTCGCTCACTATTCTACTTGTCTCGCTCACTATTCTACTTGTCTCGCTCACTATTCTACTTGTCTCGCTCACTATTCTACTTGTCTCGCTCACTATTCTACTTGTCTCGCTCACTATTCTACTGGTCTCGCTCACTATTCTACTGGTCTCGCTCACTATTCTACTTGTCTCGCTCACTATTCTACTGGTCTCGCTCACTATTCTACTTGTCTCGCTCACTATTCTACTTGTCTCGCTCACTATTCTACTTGTCTCGCTCACTATTCTACTTGTCTCGCTCACTATTCTACTTGTCTCGCTCACTATTCTACTTGTCTCGCTCACTATTCTACTTGTCTCGCTCACTATTCTACTGGTCTCGCTCACTATTCTACTTGTCTCGCTCACTATTCTACTTGTCTCGCTCACTATTCTACTTGTCTCGCTCACTATTCTACTTGTCTCGCTCACTATTCTACTTGTCTCGCTCACTATTCTACTTGTCTCGCTCACTATTCTACTTGTCTCGCTCACTATTCTACTTGTCTCGCTCACTATTCTACTTGTCTCGCTCACTATTCTACTTGTCTCGCTCACTATTCTACTGGTCTCGCTCACTATTCTACTTGTCTCGCTCACTATTCTACTTGTCTCGCTCACTATTCTACTTGTCTCGCTCACTATTCTACTTGTCTCGCTCACTATTCTACTTGTCTCGCTCACTATTCTACTTGTCTCGCTCACTATTCTACTGGTCTCGCTCACTATTCTACTTGTCTCGCTCACTATTCTACTTGTCTCGCTCACTATTCTACTGGTCTCGCTCACTATTCTACATGTCTCGCTCACTATTCTACTGGTCTCGCTCACTATTCTACTTGTCTCGCTCACTATTCTACTTGTCTCGCTCACTATTCTACTGGTCTCGCTCACTATTCTACTGGTCTCGCTCACTATTCTACTTGTCTCGCTCACTATTCTACTTGTCTCGCTCACTATTCTACTGGTCTCGCTCACTATTCTACTTGTCTCGCTCACTATTCTACATGTCTCGCTCACTATTCTACTTGTCTCGCTCACTATTCTACTTGTCTCGCTCACTATTCTACTTGTCTCGCTCACTATTCTACATGTCTCGCTCACTATTCTACTTGTCTCGCTCACTATTCTACTTGTCTCGCTCACTATTCTACTTGTCTCGCTCACTATTCTACTTGTCTCGCTCACTATTCTACTTGTCTCGCTCACTATTCTACTGGTCTCGCTCACTATTCTACATGTCTCGCTCACTATTCTACTTGTCTCGCTCACTATTCTACTTGTCTCGCTCACTATTCTACTTGTCTCGCTCACTATTCTACTTGTCTCGCTCACTATTCTACTTGTCTCGCTCACTATTCTACTTGTCTCGCTCACTATTCTACTTGTCTCGCTCACTATTCTACTTGTCTCGCTCACTATTCTACTTGTCTCGCTCACTATTCTACTTGTCTCGCTCACTATTCTACTTGTCTCGCTCACTATTCTACTTGTCTCGCTCACTATTCTACTTGTCTCGCTCACTATTCTACTTGTCTCGCTCACTATTCTACTTGTCTCGCTCACTATTCTACTTGTCTCGCTCACTATTCTACTTGTCTCGCTCACTATTCTACTTGTCTCGCTCACTATTCTACTTGTCTCGCTCACTATTCTACTTGTCTCGCTCACTATTCTACTTGTCTCGCTCACTATTCTACTTGTCTCGCTCACTATTCTACTTGTCTCGCTCACTATTCTACTTGTCTCACTCACTATTCTACATGTCTCGCTCACTATTCTACTTGTCTCACTCACTATTCTACATGTCTCGCTCACTATTCTACTTGTCTCACTCACTATTCTACATGTCTCGCTCACTATTCTACTTGTCTCGCTCACTATTCTACTTGTCTCGCTCACTATTCTACTTGTCTCGCTCACTATTCTACTTGTCTCGCTCACTATTCTACTTGTCTCGCTCACTATTCTACTTGTCTCGCTCACTATTCTACTTGTCTCGCTCACTATTCTACTTGTCTCGCTCACTATTCTACTTGTCTCGCTCACTATTCTACTTGTCTCGCTCACTATTCTACTTGTCTCGCTCACTATTCTACTTGTCTCGCTCACTATTCTACTTGTCTCGCTCACTATTCTACTTGTCTCGCTCACTATTCTACTTGTCTCGCTCACTATTCTACTGGTCTCGCTCACTATTCTACTGGTCTCGCTCACTATTCTACTTGTCTCGCTCACTATTCTACTTGTCTCGCTCACTATTCTACTTGTCTCGCTCACTATTCTACTTGTCTCGCTCACTATTCTACATGTCTCGCTCACTATTCTACTGGTCTCGCTCACTATTCTACTTGTCTCGCTCACTATTCTACTTGTCTCGCTCACTATTCTACTTGTCTCGCTCACTATTCTACTTGTCTCGCTCACTATTCTACTTGTCTCGCTCACTATTCTACATGTCTCGCTCACTATTCTACTTGTCTCGCTCACTATTCTACTTGTCTCGCTCACTATTCTACTTGTCTCGCTCACTATTCTACTTGTCTCGCTCACTATTCTACTTGTCTCGCTCACTATTCTACTTGTCTCGCTCACTATTCTACTTGTCTCGCTCACTATTCTACTTGTCTCGCTCACTATTCTACTGGTCTCGCTCACTATTCTACTTGTCTCGCTCACTATTCTACTGGTCTCGCTCACTATTCTACATGTCTCGCTCACTATTCTACTGGTCTCGCTCACTATTCTACTTGGTCTCGCTCACTATTCTACTTGTCTCGCTCACTATTCTACTTGTCTCGCTCACTATTCTACATGTCTCGCTCACTATTCTACTTGTCTCACTCACTATTCTACATGTCTCGCTCACTATTCTACTTGTCTCGCTCACTATTCTACTTGTCTCGCTCACTATTCTACATGTCTCGCTCACTATTCTACTTGTCTCGCTCACTATTCTACTTGTCTCGCTCACTATTCTACTTGTCTCGCTCACTATTGTCTACTATGTCTCGCTGACTATTCTACATGTCTCGCTGACTATTCTACTTGTCTCGCTCACTATTCTACTTGTCTCGCTCACTATTCTACTTGTCTCGCTCACTATTCTACTTGTCTCGCTCACTATTCTACTGGTCTCGCTCACTATTCTACTTGTCTCGCTCAATATTCTACTTGTCTCGCTCACTATTCTACGTGTCTCGCTCACTATTCTACTTGTCTCACTCACTATTCTACTTGTCTCGCTCACTATTCTACTTGTCTCGCTCACTATTCTACTTGTCTCGCTCACTATTCTACTTTTCTCTCTCACTATTCTACTTGACTCGCTCACTATTCTACTTGTCTCGCTCACTATTCTTCTTTTCTCTCTCACTATTCTACTTGACTCACTCACTATTCTACTTGTCTCGCTCACTATTCTACATGTCTCGCTCACTATTCTACTGGTCTCGCTCACTATTCTACTGGTCTCGCTCACTATTCTACTGGTCTCGCTCACTATTCTACTGGTCTCGCTCACTATTCTACTTGTCTCGCTCACTATTCTACTTGTCTCGCTCACTATTCTACTTGTCTCACACACTATTCTACATGTCTCGCTCACTATTCTACTTGTCTCGCTCACTATTCTACTTGTCTCGCTCACTATTCTACTTGTCTCGCTCACTATTCTACTTGTCTCGCTCACTATTCTACTTGTCTCGCTCACTATTCTACTGGTCTCGCTCACTATTCTACATGTCTCGCTCACTATTCTACATGTCTCGCTCACTATTCTACATGTCTCGCTCACTATTCTACTGGTCTCGCTCACTATTCTACTTGTCTCGCTCACTATTCTACTTGTCTCGCTCACTATTCTACTTGTCTCGCTCACTATTCTACTTGTCTCGCTCACTATTCTACATGTCTCGCTCACTATTCTACTTGTCTTGCTCACTATTCTACATGTCTCGCTCACTATTCTACTTGTCTCGCTCACTATTCTACTGGTCTCGTTCACTATTCTACATGTCTCGCTCACTATTCTACTGGTCTCGCTCACTATTCTACTGTAGTTCTATGCATATGAGCTTACTAAACTAGTATACAACTTGCCCAAGTTGACAACTGCTTAGTAGACTACTTGGCAAGTTTGAAACTAATTTTAGTCTTCAAAGCATGAATGCGGACTTGAATGTTACTAGCTAGTTTTGAACTAGACTGACCTACTAACGTGTTCTATTTTTGTCAACGGGGAATCCGTTCAGTGCGCATGTTCAAAGAACAAAGGGAACTCACTCTTAGGCAGCGTCTGCTTCGTGATCACTCGTAGTAAATTAAGTACCATCATAACCATGGAACCCAAGGCAAAACGGCAAAGAAGTAACAATTTTTCAGACAAGGAAAATGACACTTTGATTGCTGCGGTGAAACCACGCATCAGTATTTTGAAGGCGTCTTCAAAAGTTGCAGACGTCTGTAAGAAGAAGAGGGTGGCATGGCAGGAGGTTGCGGACGCAGTGAATGCTGTTGGAGGTTGCGGTCGTACCGCTGAGAGTGTGAAGAAGAGGTAAGTTATGAAAAAACCACATTCTTTATATGATTAGAATGAAGTTCTTGTGATCGGTTTCCGATTTACTTATACACATTTTTAACACGTGAATCAATATTTCGATTGCATAATGCTGGGCTCCCAGGGACCCCCATTTGGCATTTGGGGGTCTATGATTAGTATGAAGCATTAAATTTAGCATTACAATTCTAAAGGACCCTCTAAAAGAATGTGCAGGGGGGCCCAGGGATGCACTAGAAAATTTCTTTTTAGCATTTGCAATGCCACTGGGACCCTCTATCCCGCCTCTAGGAGTACGACCCTCTAAGGCTCTATATTGCAAGTGAAGGTGTCCCTGGGACCTTGTTTTGCGGGGCGATTGGGAGCCAAGAGATGATAGTGATGAAAAGGAGCCGCTGTAGCGCAGTTGGTAAGAGTCGCTGGCTCATAGTCCGTCAGGTTTGCGAGTGTGTGGGTTAGAATCCAGCTGGGGTCGCAGTGGTGTGTCCTTGGGAAAGACACTTTACTCCTATTTTCCTAACTCCGCCCAGGTGTAAAATGGGTACCTGACGTCAGTTGGGGGAAAAGTCCTTTGGATGAGACTTAAAACCAAGGTCCTGTTTGCGAACGCATGCACAAAGATCTTGCTCACACGTTAAAGCCCATTCCACTAATCGGTAGGAGTAGGCCATGTTGTGCCGGTGGGATGGATGACACAAACTCACATAGCATGCATCCTGTGCGCCAGTTGCAGTCTAAATGAAGACTTTGGGTGTGGGGCAGGATAAACATCCCCAATAGGAAGAAAAGAAGAAGAAATAAGCAGAGGAATTTGATGGCCTATTATTGTATTAATGGAATTAAACATAGGTAGGTAGGTAGATAGGGACAGATAGGGACAGACATCATCAGTCTAGCCTAGCCTTACGGACTATTAAACGTCCCCTCAATATCAGTGGAATATTGTTTGATTTATTGTGTTTGGGTATGTGCAAGTTTTTGAATGATTAATCAAAATCATGAGTATTTCTGAAAATTGGGAAGATTGTCCATGGGAGTTTTGAAAGTATTATTATTTTGTGCAAACTTAATGTTAGTATCCAAATCATTCTGATAAACAGCAACTGCCAACTCAAGGTTTATTATGTATTGGTCCGCAGTTTAATTTAAAGTGTCATCAAAAATTAAACCATGCATTTGCATGAGAAAAATATTGCATAAGGGAATTACTTTTATTTAATGACGGTAATACTAATAGAGTAAGCAAATACATGAGAGAGAGAGAGAGAGAGAGAGAGAGAGAGAGAGAGAGAGAGAGAGAGAGAGAGAGAGAGAGAGAGAGAGAGAGAGAGAGAGAGAGAGAGAGAGAGAGAGAGAGAGAGATCTATACAGAGATACAGAGAGAGAGAGATGTAGAAGAAGACGAGAGAGGGGGAGAATCAACACAAAACTCAAAATTCAATTCTTTTTTTACTGAGGGTAAACATAAGCAATTGTAATTTATTATTTTTTTTACACTGTTTCCTCATGGAGAAAACATGAGAACACAACCACAAAAGCAAACATAAAACAAGAAACAAAACGATGAATAAGAGTAAGCAAAATAAATAAAATGAGAAAATCCACAACCCTTCCCCATCGCACACAAGCACAATATACTCAGGTACATGCACATGCACACACACAAACACTTGCATACATAAACACACATACACACAGTGGCGTAGGAATGTATTGTAGCCAGGGGGGCTGGATTGCCAGCAAATGGGGGGGGGGGGTTCCTGCCTTTTATTTATTAATGAATGGAATGTTTGTCTCAAAAGGTGGGGTGACATGGAAGCTGTGCTTGGAAAGCAGAAGAGACATGCCAACGGCACTGGTGGAGGCCCTCCAATAAAGGATGACAAATACACAGATGACATCCTGGATGTGGTTGGGGAGAGAAAGAAACACACAGGAGTTGGTACGTTTTGCCACAGATACATCTCTGGATGAATAACTTGCTGTTCCTTTTCATTTTCAAAATGAAATGTTGAAACTCAAAATCTATAGTTACCACTTTGGCAACACTTTAGTTTGAACTTGAAAAGCAAATTTATATAAGCCATTAAAATAAATAGAATGAATGCCCATGTAAAACTGAAAAACAAGCTAATATTTTTAAATCAGCAAAAAATAAGCAGTTCATAAGCTGTCAAACAGTTTTAGTACCTTTCTTGAACTTTAAAATCAATCAATTTTGTTTTTCTTCCTGCAGCAGTCATTTTATTACAAAAAAGATAATGAGATCTCTTCTTCCAATAAAAATCAAGACACAACTTTTGCCCTGATTAATATAGTTAATAGTTTATTAATCATAGAACAGATTTTCATTGTGAAATACATGTATACATCATTACATGACTGTGTGAAATGAAAACAAAACATTGGTGTTGCAGTGTCTGCTGCTGACGGGGATATGTTGGCCATGCCATCCCAGTCACAAGAACAACCGATCGAGGTCTTCACAGAAGGTGCAATGGACAAAACGTAACTTTACAAAGCATTGAAACCGAAGAATGTTTTTACCTTATCATGTTCTTAGGATTTGCCTTAAGATTTGAAACTCGGGGAAGACAGTTGGGGAATGAGGATAGGTGGGTGGTTGGAGAAACAGAGAGAGAAAGAAACGAGGACACTTGATATGACTTATAGGTAGGAGGATGGAGGGGAAAGGAGAATGTGGCAGTAAATAGCGGGTTTGATTTGCTGCTAAGGTCTTATTACTTCTTCATTTTATGTGCACGTTTCCAAATATGAATCTACTGTACTTTTAAATTAAATTAAATTTGAGTTATATCTTGTAAACACTTTAGCCTGGCTTTGATATGATAGCTTCAATTGTACACATATTTAGAACTGGTTGTGCACTTGCTTTGCCTGAGTTTGATTCGACATAGTCAGAAGTCGGAATCTTATTGAATTAGGCCTACAGCACCTTTCATGGGGGTAAACAAACATATGTACATTAATACTTGTACAAACAAAGCAACAAAATCAATTCAAACCATACACATGACACAAGAACACATCACAAAATTATGAATGAGAATAAAGCCGCAAAAAGCAGTTTCAAAAACATCTACCATCATACTAATAGCCACAGTAGCCTTAACCCTTTCATCGCCAATGTCGCATTGTTGCACCACAATGGTTTAACACCCATGTCACTAAAAAGCATCAAATCAATACCTGTTATCCAAAGACCCTATTTTTTTGTAATTTTGGGAGGTAAGGATAGGCCTACTGTTATACATGTCACAGAGGAATTTGCAATATGGCAGATTTTTTTTTTCTCTGTGACTCGGGTAAGTTTAATGATATTTTGTGGCTGAAAAATGGTTGGTGGCGAAAGGGTTAACACAGCAAAGGAAAACACTTAAATATACTTTCATCCGTTACCATCATGAATGAAACGTCTCTTAGCTTGAATGTATATACAAGAAATTTATCTAGCTCAACTATTTAACCTCTTGATTAATTGCCTAGGATAGTAATCATTACAACATCTACATTATCATTCACATTAGCATGAATATTATACTTGACTTAACTGATCATGTTGTGATTCAACATAAGTGGGGCAAGTGTACCCAGGTAGCCAAGCATAAGAAATGTTTATTTCCTTTGCTAGTACATTTCCCTTAAATAAATCAACACCAAATATGCTACTTGTCCAGCTGCAATCCTCCAATGATGATGATGATTGATGATGATAACCATATGTGGTTATTTATACATATTTTCTGTGTGCATCTGCATGTTCCAATAGCGCTGCTGAACATTTGGCTAAACATTCCTGTCGAAAGCTAAGGACTCTTGCTTGAGGACACACATATGAATGCACAGACACACTTGACTTGACCTAATAGTAATACACATACACACTTCTATTCCACAGGCATAGCTTTTCTTAATAATACTATTGTTGTGTTTGCCTTTTGATTTCTTCACATCTTAAAGATCCCCCGATCATGTGTCAAATTTCACGAGTTTCACGTGTTCTCTATCTTATAAATCTTGTTTTGACAAAGTCTGACTCCCATATAAATGGCCCCAAATTGAAGCCGACACATCAGTTTAAAGAGCAGCCTCAATTTGAATATGGGAAAAATTGCTTGTGGGTCACAGCAACCCAGAAAAACCCAAGGGACTTAATCGTGGCGCGTCACTGGGTCTTTAAAATTGATGTGTTTCTATTGGCAGGTTCAACAAACAATGTGATTTTGGAAATGTCAACTGCTGAGGATGGGACCTATATTTGGTACGCCGCTGAAGGGAAGGATGCTGCAGGGGTGTACATTAGTGAGGACTACAAAGGTAAGTCAGAGTGTGGGTTTAAGTGTGTGTACATTAGTGGCAGAGATGTTTGCGCCATAAGTCAGCAAACATTGATATGCTAACTCTTTGAAATATACAAGCACACAAAGGCTTTAATGGAAATTTAAAATTGTTATATTCCCTGAAAAAAAAAGTTCCCTCTATAAGATCTATACTTTGTATCTGGTGATAAATAAGGCTGGTGATAAATAATGTAATGCAGTTTTCGACAACAAATAAATAGTGTATGCAGGGCTCCCAATCGTCCTGCAAATGAAGGGGTCCCATGGACTCATTCATGTACAGTATAGAGGGTCCTAGAGGCGGGATAGAGGGTCCCAGTGGCATTGCGAATGCTAAATAGAATTTTTCTAGTGCATCCCTGGGACCCCCTGCACATTCTTTTAGAGGGTCCTTTAGAATTTTAGTGCTTCATAGACCCCCAAATGGGGGTCCCTTGGAGCCCTGGCATGCATGTGACAAGAACAAACAAAGACACACATATATATCATATGTGTTCTGAACAATTTCTTGCAGATGATTATCTTTTATAGTTCTCCTCTACCAAGAAGCTATATCATTACACCATTGAACAGTCTGGAACAACATTTTGTTACAAACACATTGGAAATTTCTGAAGTTATGTATGATGGAATAACCCATAAACTTATTTTATCAGTTCATGTTTGATACACACTGGTTGTCAAAAATATGGCAGAGATGTTTTACTGAAAGGACCATTTATTGAGGATGTTATCAATTTACAGATTCAACTCCGATGGCTTCATCCACACCTCAACCATCCAGAGCCCCGTCAGCGTCTCCATGTCACTCGGGAACTGTTGTCCATTTGGAAGACAGGTTTGAGAGTGCACCATCAACGGCTATATCATCCAGGCCATCCAGTCAGCTCCTGACCAGTGCACCAAGTCACACCAAGCCTGCACGCAAAAAAGCAGTGACATTGAGCCTTGATGAAGACTTAAACGACCAGTATCTATGGAGCTGCATAGAAAAAAATCAGTCAGACATTGAAAGAAACAAGGCAGACATAGAGGTAATGCTCTTCAAAAAAGAAAAGCTTCAACTAGAAATAGAAATGCTTAAGAGACAAATGAATCAGGGTACAGACTTGTAATTTGGAGAGGGGGGGTGGGGGTGCTTGTGCTTTACGTTTTATGGCAATAGGCATTTTATTGGTCACTTCAGCAAGGTCAATGTGAACATTCTTTTGGTCATGTGGGGATTTTTCTGGTGGTAGTTTTTTTTTCTTCTTTTTATATTTTGTTTGCAGATGACACAAGTGCGACAAGGTTGAAAAAAATCTTCATAGTTCATTGTGATTGTCATACATTCTTTTCTTGTCTGCTGTTCAGTACATATGTAAAAGATTCTTTTTAGTAGCTTACTTTAGCGTCTGCCACGGCGACTGAAGTTGCTGCTGATGATTCTGTTTCTTCTTCTTTTGCCTGCATCTAGCCGTGCACCCTCGGTCAGAACTTGCCCATTATTCCACTGTGGGTCAGGGTTATCTGCACATGAACTAAACATTATAAATGCTGCATTCTAATGTTGTACAAGCTCACAAATTACTGTCAGACATGCTCTTTTATTACATAGTTTACTAAAAATGTACAAGAATGTGTGAAACATGATTCCAAAAAGGAGAATAATCATAAACATAGCAAGTGGGCAACTACCTGTATTGAACTTGTTGTTATTTACCTTTAGATGTCCACAAAGCATTTAAAATTCGTAGTAAAGCATTACTGCATGGATGCTCCTTCTTTCAGGATGTCCTGAATTGCAGGATTTTTAAATTGCCTAGAACCCGCATTGCTGGATTATGAGAATTTGAAAAACAATGATTTTCTTCCACACACACAAGCTTGTACAATGAAAAGGGCCTATATAAGCATTTGCTGTATTCAAAGGAATGTAGCACTTGTACTAGTCTAGAGGGTTACAAAAAGAGCAGTAAATGTGTGTGTGTGTGTGCGCTGCTCCTGCACTCCGCCGGGGCCGCCCCCTGGCAGGATTTTTTTAATTTCTCAGGAGCACCCATGTTACTGGTCGTGGGATCAAATTTCTAAGCATTGATCACTTTTTGGTTGCTTTTCTATTGCTAATTTTGTGTACGCCATCATACTGTGAATGGATTGTATGCTTTTGTATTGTTACTTTTGTGTATGTTTTCATAATGTGAATGGATTGTCAATTTTTTTTTTTTTCAAACAACAGAAGTTCAAGAAGCCATGAAATGTTGTTGCTGTTGTTTTTTGCTTCTATTGGTTGATGCAGTTTGGTTGATAGGCTACTATGTATTTAATATTGTAAACAGTGCCAGACTGATCTTTTTTGTGTCAGTCGAGCATTTACATATTCAAAATAGATTATATTTCTTTCTTTTTTTATTTACATGAGAGAAGAGCACACAAGTCATGTCATAAATGAGACACTATTGCATGAGATTTTGGAGCTCATCGAGGGATTATTAGATTATCCAGGTTGCTTTTGTCACAATAATTGCCCACATTTTGTATTGTTTGAACATTTTGAACTTCTCTCGTAGTATGGCGCTACAATACAGAAACACTTAAAATTACACTTCAACTTTGTTTTTGCATGTGTGAGTGTGGATGTGTGTGCGGGGGAGGCTCTGTTTGGTTCATTGCTTTTACATATTATTATTATTATTATTAGTTACTTTATAGTAACAGGCGTCTGTGAAATTCGGGTTGCTCCCACCTGGAGAGCGCGTCTCAGTCATCCAATTTTTTTTTGCATGCGATTTTTGTCACTGATGAGCGGGGGGGGGGGGGGGGGGGGGGGGTATGGGGGGGGGGGGGGGGGGGGAATGTTGACCAAATGACAACTTTTTCGATGCCACTAGGTTTAACGTATGCTAAGTGCATGGGCACACAGGGACCTCGGTTTATCATCTCATCCGAAAGCCTCCATGTTCAGACCTAACGCAGAACGAGAGGAAAAATACCCTGTACCCAAGTTCAAACTCGGGTTTACTTGACGCGAAGCGAACGCGATACCACTGTGCCACTCTACACCACATATGTCTGAATGTAATGACATGTCCTTGACTAAAACTAATAATTGGATATGCAAAGTGTGGTTAAATACCTCCATCCTCCTCCTCCTCAGGCTCTATTTCAGAATCCCCTTCGGAATCATCTTCATCATCACTGTCTGTTGGATCTCTTGGAGGTGGAGGTGGTAGTCTGAGTGCCCTTGCACGGTTTGCTAACATCAGGCAAACCAGGATGATCTGGATCACCTTCTCTGGTTCGAAGAGAACCCCAACACGAAGGCATCGCCAGCGTTGCTTTGCCACGCCGATGGATCTTTCCACAGTACATCGTGTGGATTTATGTGAAGAGTTGTATCTTTCTTCATCAGCACTTTCAGGATTCCGGAATGGTGTCATCAACCATGTGCGAAGCATGTAGGCACTGTCACCCAACATGATCCCATCCAGGGGTGGGTTGGGAGATTCAAATGCATCGAAAAGTGCACTGGTTCTCAGAATCCGAGCATCATGTACAGAGCCAGGCCATCTGGGTAGACAGAAGCATGAATATAGGACAGCATTAGTACTTTAATTTGTGTAGGTATGATTTATTTTCACAGCGAAATAGTCGCAGTGAAATCCAGGCTGCTCTCAACAGGAGAGCGTGTCGCAACAGATAGCACCACCCATGATTTTTTTTATACTTCTTTTTTTTTGGGGGGATGGGGAATTAAATGGGTGGGAATGGACATGAGAACTAAGCTACAAATTTGGATACAACCAGGCAGCGGTCTTAGCATCACTCTTTACAACTTTCAAAGTGCACAGGTCAGACTTGGTTTAAGTCCACTCTGAAGGACTCTACGCTCAGTTTGATTGTCCAGTCAACCTAAGAAGAAAGGGCAAGGCCCAGGATCAACCCCCTACACTCAAGCTTTGTATGCTCAATGAATAGCCAGACGAACGTCTTATTCAATCTGCCACCTTCCATCTTAAAAATTAATTTATTAGCTTTTGGTTAACAAGCTTCCTTACCTTGCAACCGCGTTGATGAACATCAAGTCTGCATCGCATACAACCTGCGGAAGGGAAAGAATATCAAGATTATTGGATCTAATAAAATTAAGAAAAAGAAATGGTCTACTACAATAGGAAATAACTTATTTTTTCAATCGACAAAGTTTGTCGCAAGGGGCAAATCGCCGAGTAACAGGGAGTTAACAGATGTGGATCTAGTTACAGCCGATCACCCAAGATTTTGGGGTAGTCCGTCGGGCTACTGATTGTTCAAGAAAAACTATTCTGGAGGAAATCTAGGTCACATATGGCGAGCTGGAGACTTGATTGAACAGCCGTTGTTTAAGTAGAGGTAAAGAACATATGCATATCACTGAACATTTTCAATACACAAGTTTACAATAAGTGCATACCACTATACGCATCTTTGCAAACTTTCAGTATCAAATAATATGTGACTGTCTACCTGTATAAAGCAGCTTCATTATTTTCATTACCTCTCCCATGCCAACTATTTCAAAAGAATATAATTGTTCATTGCTTACCTGGACATTCAAAGAATGATACTGCTTTCTGTTGACATAATCGTCTTCACAGTGTGCAGGAGCTTGGATGCGGACATGGGTGCCATCAATGCATCCAATTACATCTGGAACACACAAAAACTGCATAAGCCAAGATGACCAAAAAAATATGCTCACAAAGGCATAGATGACACCGGTGAATTTTTTAATTGAATAATTCAAAAGACTGATGGTCTGAGGGACACACTCTCCAAGTGGGAGCAGCCCAAATTCCCTTCGCAGAATAAAAAAGTATTTTAAAAAAACAACCACAAAACACCTTATTCTGCAGCAGCACCTGGTGATAGTGTTTTGTGCTGTGTTTTGCTGTGCCTTTTCAGTCTGAAGATTCAAGATGATTTTATTGCACACACGCACATTCTGTCATTCACATAAACACACACAAACACAGACACATACACGGAGACCCTCACACAAGGCACACGCACAACTCACACCTACAGTACAACTCACTTGGAAATCCACGCTGTTGATAAAACTTCAACTTCTGCTGGTCTGCATGCTGTTGGTCAGGCAGTTTTATCCACTCCCTGACTCGGCTGTAAAGAGCGGTGGTCACTCTCAGCGTTGTCCGGCATGCTGTCGTTTGGTGGACACCAATGAGATCCACCACCACCTGCATATAAGACCCAGTGGCATAGTACCTCAGCGTCAAGCAGACCTGAAAATAAAAAGACACTTATAGTGATATACCTTTAATCCCACACAAACATACTTCATTCTAAACCATACCCTGACTCGTACCTTTAATTCCCAACACCAAGAAACCGACAAGAAAATTGTGGTAATTCTGAGAAATATGAATTGTTTGATAATATAGGCATAACAGACCGCATATTCAGCCTGTATTCCCGCATGTACATGGTACCTAGAAACACTGGACCCACAAACCAATAAAGCAAAAACCATAGGCCTACCACAAAGTGACAAACTGATAAACCCACAAAATGAAAGTACCATGAAATGAAAGGTTGATTCTACTTCTGTGGTGGTGACCAACTTCTATACAGGAATATTTGTACACACTTTAGGGGGTGACCATAGAAAAAGAAGCAGAAGAGGGAAAGAGAAAAAAGTACACACATTACATTGTTGTTTTTTTCAAGAAAGGGCTACACTGTACACACATCACCCTATTAGTTGGTTGGGAATACATCAGACTTGTGGTCATGCATTCTGCCACCTCACATTTTTCATAGTTGGCAAAGTTTGATAAGTATTGAAAGTTTTTGACGTCAAAAACATACTTTAAAGTTTGACTTTATGCCATAGAACGACAAACTTGGGCTAGGCCTAACTCAACTACATACCTGCAATAGTGGTGTGAGACTGCCTTTTCGAGGAAGAACGTGAACGATATCGTCATGGATTTCGTCAACCATCTCATAAATGACGTGTCGAGGAAGACGATAACGTCGGTGCACCTGTCTGTCAGAAAAGACGTCCATTGGATTTGTACGATCGCGGAAAATTCGCAGATCGCGCCTTCGTGCCTGACGATTTCTTATCAAAAGCAGTGCGTGGGCCGCCATCTTGCTTAACGACTAGTCCGCAACTAAGACATTTAGTGCTGATCGGATGTCCACTAAAAATTCTTCAACTAACTCGACAAGTTAAGTAACAACTAGGACTAGGGATTTTCCATGCAGACCTTACTATATTTTAAGTTGACAACTTACAACTTAGTTCCCAACTAACCCCCTAGTAAGCTCATATGCATTCAACTACTGGTCTCGCTCACTATTCTACTGGTCTCGCTCACTATTCTACTTGTCTCGCTCACTATTCTACTGGTCTCGCTCACTATTCTACTTGTCTCGCTCACTATTCTACTTGTCTCGCTCACTATTCTACTGGTCTCGCTCACTATTCTACTTGTCTCGCTCACTATTCTACACTACTATTCTACTGGTCTCGTCTCGCTCACTATTCTACTTGTCTCGCTCACTATTCTACTTGTCTCGCTCACTATTCTACTTGTCTCGCTCACTATTCTACTGGTCTCGCTCACTATTCTACTGGTCTCGCTCACTATTCTACTGGTCTCGCTCACTATTCTACTTGTCTCGCTCACTATTCTACTTGTCTCGCTCACTATTCTACTGGTCTCGCTCACTATTCTACTTGTCTCGCTCACTATTCTACTTGTCTCGCTCACTATTCTACTTGTCTCGCTCACTATTCTACTTGTCTCGCTCACTATTCTACTACTATTCTACTTGTCTCGCTCACTATTCTACTTGTCTCGCTCACTATTCTACATGTCTCGCTCACTATTCTACTTGTCTCGCTCACTATTCTACTTGTCTCGCTCACTATTCTACTTGTCTCGCTCACTATTCTATTGTCTCGCTCACTATTCTACGTCTCGCTCACTATTCTACTTGTCACTCTAGTTGCTCTAACTTTCTCTCTCGCTCACTATTCTACTTGTCTCGCTCACTATTCTACTTGTCTCGCTCACTATTCTACTTGTCTCGCTCACTATTCTACTTGTCTCGCTCACTATTCTACTTGTCTCGCTCACTATTCTACTTGTCTCGCTCACTATTCTACTCTCGTCTCTACTTGTCTCACTATTTCTACTTGTCTCGCTCACTATTCTACTTGTCTCGCTCACTATTCTACTTGTCTCGCTCACTATTCTACTTGTCTCGCTCACTATTCTACTTGTCTCGCTCACTATTCTACTTGTCTCGCTCACTATTCTACTTGTCTCGCTCACTATTCTACTTGTCTCGCTCACTATTCTACTTGTCTCGCTCACTATTCTACTTGTCTCGCTCACTATTCTACTTGTCTCGCTCACTATTCTACTTGTCTCGCTCACTATTCTACTTGTCTCGCTCACTATTCTACATGTCTCGCTCACTATTCTACTTGTCTCGCTCACTATTCTACTTGTCTCGCTCACTATTCTACTGGTCTCGCTCACTATTCTACTTGTCTCGCTCACTATTCTACTTGTCTCGCTCACTATTCTACTTGTCTCGCTCACTATTCTACTTGTCTCGCTCACTATTCTACTTGTCTCGCTCACTATTCTACTTGTCTCGCTCACTATTCTACTTGTCTCGCTCACTATTCTACTTGTCTCGCTCACTATTCTACTTGTCTCGCTCACTATTCTACTTGTCTCGCTCACTATTCTACTTGTCTCGCTCACTATTCTACTTGTCTCGCTCACTATTCTACTTGTCTCGCTCACTATTCTACTTGTCTCGCTCACTATTCTACATGTCTCGCTCACTATTCTACTTGTCTCGCTCACTATTCTACTGGTCTCGCTCACTATTCTACTTGTCTCGCTCACTATTCTACTTGTCTCGCTCACTATTCTACTTGTCTCGCTCACTATTCTACTTGTCTCGCTCACTATTCTACTTGTCTCGCTCACTATTCTACTTGTCTCGCTCACTATTCTACTTGTCTCGCTCACTATTCTACTGGTCTCGCTCACTATTCTACTTGTCTCGCTCACTATTCTACTTGTCTCGCTCACTATTCTACTTGTCTCGCTCACTATTCTACTTGTCTCGCTCACTATTCTATTCTACTTGTCTACTATTCTACATGTCTCGCTCACTATTCTACTTGTCTCGCTCACTATTCTACTTGTCTCGCTCACTATTCTACTTGTCTCGCTCACTATTCTACTTGTCTCGCTCACTATTCTACTTGTCTCGCTCACTATTCTACTGTGTCTCGCTCACTATTCTACTTGTCTCGCTCACTATTCTACTTGTCTCGCTCACTATTCTACTTGTCTCGCTCACTATTCTACTTGTCTCACTATTCTACTTGTCTCGCTCACTATTCTACTTGTCTCGCTCACTATTCTACTTGTCTCGCTCACTATTCTACATGTCTCGCTCACTATTCTACTTGTCTCGCTCACTATTCTACTTGTCTCGCTCACTATTCTACTTGTCTCGCTCACTATTCTACACTCTCGCTCACTACTACTGGTCTCGCTCACTATTCTACTTCTCGCTCACTATTCTACTTGTCTCGCTCACTATTCTACTATTCTACTTGTCTCGCTCACTATTCTTACTTGTCTCGCTCACTATTCTACTTGTCTCGCTCACTATTCTACTTGTCTCGCTCACTATTCTACTTGTCTCGCTCACTATTCTACTTGTCTCGCTCACTATTCTACTTGTCTCGCTCACTATTCTACTTGTCTCACTCACTATTCTACATGTCTCGCTCACTATTCTACTTGTCTCGCTCACTATTCTACTTGTCTCGCTCACTATTCTACTTGTCTCGCTCACTATTCTACTTGTCTCGCTCACTATTCTACTTGTCTCGCTCACTATTCTACTTGTCTCGCTCACTATTCTACTTGTCTCGCTCACTATTCTACTTGTCTCGCTCACTATTCTACTTGTCTCGCTCACTATTCTACTTGTCTCGCTCACTATTCTACTTGTCTCGCTCACTATTCTACTATTCTCACTATTCTACTGTCTCGCTCACTATTCTACTTGTCTCGCTCACTATTCTACTTGTCTCGCTCACTATTCTACGCTCACTATTCTACTTGTCTCGCTCACTATTCTACTTGTCTCGCTCACTATTCTACTTGTCTCGCTCACTATTCTACTTGTCTCGCTCACTATTCTACTTGTCTCGCTCACTATTCTACTTGTCTCGCTCACTATTCTACTTGTCTCGCTCACTATTCTACTTGTCTCGCTCACTATTCTACTTGTCTCGCTCACTTTCTACTATTCTACTTGTCTCGCTCACTATTCTACTACTGTCTCGCTCACTATTCTACTTGTCTCGCTCACTATTCTACTTGTCTCGCTCACTATTCTACTGTGTCTCGCTCACTATTCTACTTGTCTCGCTCACTATTCTACTTGTCTCGCTCACTATTCTACTTGTCTCGCTCACTATTCTACTTCTCGCTCACTATTCTCTCTCTCACTATTCTACTTGTCTCGCTCACTATTCTACTTGTCTCGCTCACTATTCTACTTGTCTCGCTCACTATTCTCTCGCTCACTATTCTACTTGTCTCGCTCACTATTCTACTTGTCTCGCTCACTATTCTATTCTACTATGTCTCGTCTCTCGCTCACTATTCTACATGTCTCGCTCACTATTCTACTTGTCTCGCTCACTATTCTATTCTACTATTCTACTTGTCTCGCTCACTATTCTACATGTCTCGCTGACTATTCTACATGTCTCGCTCACTATTCTACTTGTCTCGCTCACTATTCTACATGTCTCGCTCACTATTCTACTTGTCTCGCTCACTATTCTACTTGTCTCGCTCACTATTCTACTATTCTACTTGTCTCGCTCACTATTCTACTTGTCACTATTCTACTGGCTCCTCACTATTCTACTTGTCTCGCTCACTATTCTACTTGTCTCGCTCACTATTCTACTTGTCTCGCTCACTATTCTACTTGTCTCGCTCACTATTCTACTTGTCTCGCTCACTATTCTACTTGTCTCGCTCACTATTCTACTGGTCTCGTGTTTCGATCACTATTATACTTGTCTCGACTCACTATTCTACTGGTCTCGGTCAATATTCTACCTGTCTCGCTCACTATTCTACTGTTCTCGCTCAATATTCTACTTGTCTCGCTCACTATTCTAATTGTCTCGATAACTCTTCTACTTGTCTCGCTAACTATTCTAAATGTCTCGCTCACTATTATACTTGTCACACTCACTATTCTACATGTCTCTCACACTATTCTACTGGTCTCGCTCACTAATCTAATTGTCTCGCTCACTATTCTACATGTCTCGCTCACTATTCTACTTGTCTCTCACTATTCTACTTGTCTCGTTCACTATTCTACTTGTCTCGCTCAATTTTCTACTTGTCTCGCTCACTATTCTATTTGTCTCTCTCACTATTCTACTGTCTCGCTCACTATTCTACTTGTCTCGCTCACTATTCTACTTGTCTCGCTCACTATTCTACTTGTCTCGCTCACTATTCTACTTGTCTCGCTCACT